>JARYHS010013630.1:370022712-370134138 GCA_031002005.1 Vandiemenella viatica
ATCACATCATTCTGTTCAACGAATTATCATGAACAATGAGGAATACGGAAACCATAACACGCCCTTAAAGATAATTTCATTGCTCCATTTAACAATTCAAATGCAATCACAATTGATTTTAGGCGAAAATGATTTTATACTACAGTATGAATGAAAATCTGTAATTTTGTATTAAGGTGTAAATAATTCTGGAAGTGATATTCAGATAGATATATGTGTATAATCATTTATTTGTTTGTTTGACGTATCATATTGTAATATGTAGAATAAATTCAGTTTGTTGACTAGTTAGAGATCTTTCATTTCTGGATCCCGAACAGTAAAAATTAATATAGTAAGAATATCAACAAGCAAAAGTTAGACGACTGTTACAGTTAACGAGCTCACGGGTTTCCAACCACCAAAGGCTACATATCTTTTTAAGGACACCAAAGCCAAAAACGTTGTATACACTGTATGAAATGGTATTGATGTAAGATGTTCCCAGAAAGTGACAATCTTAAACCACAAACAAAAATCCCCCCCCCTTCCCCAGTTTGTTGTATTTTAACATATTGCAAATTGATTGTCTTCAAGAGACAGGTTCTTGGTATGGTGATGGCTTCCCCGTCAAATTACGCCGACTGCGTGCTTTTTGGAAGACCTTTCACGTAACTTACAGTTTTCTATATCCAATTCTAGCAATAAAATTCAAAGTCCACAAGCACGAAGTCGCGGGTATCAATTGGTTTCTAATGACGATTGGCAAATAAGAGATCTGCGACTTCGTTCTGGATGGATTGTTTTGAGTGGGACACGCTGGCGTGCGGTAAGCAGATGCTCGGCTTTCACTGCGCGAGTCCAGCTCGGGACAGTGTCCGTTAACCCACTGGCCATATCCGGCCAGACCCAGCGGCGTGCGCGAAACCGGGTTCCACACATCTACCAGCATCGCCATTAACACAACTACTAATACGCAGCGCGCACACACTTTCTCATCAGCTGCGCCACATTTACAACCCAGTGTTAAAAGCAACTTCAGTTACTGTACAACAATTTTTGAACATTAACATGCAAACATATACAGCCATTTGAATAATAATATATCATTTAGCTATATTTAATACTACTTTTCTACTAAACTCTACTATTTAAGCGAATATATACCTCAAGGCATGCTATAAGAGCCAGAAAATGGCGTAAGTCTTAAGAAATAAAAAAACGTCTAAGGTTGTTAAAATGGTTTACAAATCGAACTGACTGATCATTAACAGATTTGATCTTCAACTGTGAAACGTGGAGTACAACGCTTTGTGAACACATCATTTTCAGTGGGAATATATCTACGCTTATCTTTCACCTGAATTTGATAAGCTTCTTGTCTATATCTCGGCTGAGAGTCGCCCCCGTAAACTAAACGTGATCAGCTGATTGCTTCGTCTTCAGTTTAACATAATGTGCAGCGCAGGTGATCCTGCTTTGTTGTTAATGTCAACATTTTTGCCTTTGCCCGCAGGTTTATGCCCATATATTCCCCTCCCCCTCCTTGGAAACTTAGAAAACGTATGGTACTCTGTTCACGAAAACACAAAGTCTTCATCTATGTTCAGTGTAATTGTCTTAGTAATCAAGCCTCATATCCCTAAATCTAGGATATATTTTTCTGTTTTAAGAGAGTTGACATAAATCTGCTGCTGCATATATCTATTACATCTCTTGAATTACTGTTCAGCAATAATCCAACGTTGAATGGGCGATTTTAAGCGGCACTCGAATATCGGTTCGGAAGCAAAGGCAAACAAAACATTTTTGTTTCAGCTGCCTTTACATATTCCGGCATATTTTTTCCTCGAGCTACATTGTATCAACCGCTTTCATACCCACATCACCCGCCAGTGTAACCGTGCACATTAAAGCGTCAGCGTACTAGATAGGAGAAGTGCAATGAGCCCAGATTCAAATCTCCCGACTGGGTACCGGCCGCCCTAAATACGGCTTTTAGGCGGGTTTCCGTAATCACCTACGAAAATGCTGGGACGGTCCGTAATCTCCACCTCGTAAACTACCCATTACGCTAACAAAAACACATCGCAGAGAACACAGGTTACATGTTTCACAAACATATCGTGACACATTGATTCGCCAGTGGGATAGCGCTCATGGCAGTGGTGAAAAAGAGGACAGTCGAAACCTTCACCAGGAAGCCGAAGAGCCCCCATGGTAATCTCCTGGGCAAACAAAGCAAACGCTTACAAAAAGCACTGCAATTTGGCTTGGCAGAGACATTTACGATATATCCCAACATTCCCTAGCCTCTTAACAGTAGGAAGAGAGGATGGAGATAGGGGACGAGAAAATGAGATCAGCTATCTGTAATCGGTTTGAAGCGTAGTTTTGGTGATCTATGAACCAGAAAGTGGATATTTGTTAACTACAGTAGGTGTTACAGGCGTATCCCAACAGTGACATAAACAGAGATTCTTAGTTGGATTGCAGAGATACGAAACACAACGAAACACTTGCAATAGAGAAATCATATGACAGTAACTCAGTCTCAAACTGCGAAATTTAAAACAAACCTTTAATGCATCATCATTTGATCAAGAAGATCGCACCTCATACCATTAAACGAAAATGTCTTCCGCCACAGGAATCCTAAGAACTTACTGGCGATATTTAGTAATCTCAGACAGTGAGTAATGCTCCAGTAAATACGAAATTTCCTTGCCGATACAAACCAGCGAAACGAAAAACAATGACTATCATCGTAGAACTGGTGTCAGCATTTGTTACAAGCTAGATTCCATAACCAGCACATTTTCAAATCACTGACGTTCAATACAATGAAACGTTTTCTTAAAATACTTTCCTCCAATGTAAAAAAAAAAAGTTTCAAAATTACTAAAATTCTTTGTAACATCAGGAGTTGAGAAATTATTTTTTGTCTGTTTGTGCTATTTCTCTAACGGAGAGCTCAGCAGTCATCCAAACGAGAGGAAACATAAAGCCTTGTTTTTCTGTCTATTATGCTTACCACAATAGTGTGATACCAGGTCAATGTGGCAACATTAGTTAATAGATTCAGTCAAATGTTATCGCAGTCAACTTTTGGTATGAATACTTTTCCGTAGTCCACGTTTCTGAACCACAGTGCATGAGACCTAAAACTATCTAGTTACGTTCCCTTACAAAAGACGTAACCAACTTGACATTTGAGATAATAATGCCTACAACTGTAGCATGTACTTAGGTAATACCTCATCTATCTGACAAGAGAACGAACAAATATTCTCGCTGGAAAAACTTTTTCAATTCAACCAAATAACTGTATAATCTGTCTCGGATCACTAATTATCAAATACTTATGTCAGGAAACTGTAGTTATCCAAGTAAAAACGTTGCCTTTAATGCCTTAACACATACTTCATTGGTACCCTTAAAGATGTTAAGGATGGTTGCTCCTCACCTAAGTATGTATTATTTACGCATTTCTCCCCAGCCCACTGTACATTTTGTCTCCTGAAAACCGAAGTGTGAAAAAAGCGGTTCCATGGTATTATTCACACAAGAATTCATTCAGTAGGTAAATCTCTCTTGCAAACTGCAAATTAGAGCTATTTCGTGTAACAAATGTTTTCTAATTCTTAAAACATTATTTCTCTGATAAAAGTCGCTTTCATCCAACCTAAAATTTATGAAAGAAGATAACAAAATATTGTTAATATTGTTATTACGATTCCTATACAGGATTCCCGTATTTTCTTCGGAGCACGACTGCAAAATTCATAGCCACTGGGAAAAATCTGTAGCAAAGACAAAAAATTAATCGAAATATTTTTAAGGATTTGCGGCCCGTCAACGTCAAAGTGAATAGAGTCTGAGAGGATTATGGGAAATGTAACCGAGGAACTCGGTCATGTACTTTTCAAAGTGGCATCCCGGGATTCGTCAAGACTGATTTTCGAGAACCAAAATCTCGAGGTCTGGATGGAGGAACACCAACGTTACCTCTCACAAGCCTCCTTGGTAAAGAATATTATAAGACTAACTTTGCAGCCTATATTACATCAACACTTATCGAAATGTGAAAAATATCTAATAAAATAAATTTGGACATTTATGTTGGGTCACCATCTGGAGATGCGATTGATTATCGACAGTTCGGAAGGCATATAATGATAGACTGTATCTAGTAGGGCAGTGAGCAGTAGCAGTCTAGGAAAACGCCGCGGGAACCGTGACTGGTGTGTGAGAGCAGAAACCAGTCCCGGCAGACGCTAGCAAGTGTTCCACTGGGACACCCAAGTACTGCCGCAGGTTTCGCCCTGACAGCTCTACTGACGGCCAAATTACCACGCAGCAGAAAAGTCAACTTGCAGGAATTTCAGATCTGCACTGATGATACAACTTTTTTTTCTGGCCAGTAGACATGTGTCAATTTTAACGACCTGCTTAACGAAATAAATTGATTGGACGAATGATCTACGAGCTGTTCTCCTCAGCTTCCGTAACGTGTAGATCAGTTACCAATCTCTCTCTCTCTCTCTCTCTCTCTCTCTCTCTCAGATATTTACGATGCCATCAACCGTCGACCAGGCCTCTTTGTAGCCGGAATAAAGTCCAAGACTGCTAACCAGAAATGGAAAGGAATTCGGTCATTGATAAACCAACCACTGACTCAGTGAAACGCTGAATCCTACAAATCACCAATCAGGTTAATTACATAACGGAAACGTCTAAGACGCGAGTCGAAATTAATTGCAGTTGGCCCAAATGACTACAAGACAAAATGATTAATTTTAGATAAAGATGTCACAATAATTTTCACTGTCATTTTTCAAGAAAGTTCGATTGACTGCAAAAAAAAAAAAAAAAGTCTCAGTTATGAATTTTCTTAAAGAATTAAATTTATTTATCAAGGCCGACATTTGATAAAGCCGTTTTATACATTTCTTGCTTACTGAAATAAAACTGGTACTAAAAACCAAGTATGACATTGATACGAACCGGACACGTTTGTCAGGCTACACATAAAGGTATGTACTACGGATGTCAAGGAAATTTATTTAACACAAAAAAACACCCAGTAGCGATAGTGACGCCTTGACACACAGAATGGATGCATTCAGAAAATTACACATGTTGAAAAAGAGAGAACAGAAAAGATTGAATACGTTAACATCTTCATGATATAGATCTGCATCTTGAACAGATGCTTAGATCCAAATGGGTTTCTGTCTGAAATACTTTTTATTTGCTTCACTTTATTTCTCCTTCTTTCGCTTCTGACTGTCTGAGGACCACTTAAAATAACACAATACATTCATCTTCATGTCCCCTTTCTTGGTTTGCAGTAGTTCTTCGCTTTTTTGCTTTGTTGTTTCCTCGTATCTCCTGCCCAGGATATTTCCTTTTTTTCATTTCCTTCGGGAAGAAATCATTGAAACCTTCTATCAATCTTCTGAAAATTATTCTGTCTTGTATAATGGCTTTTGTCATTCCACTCCGGCTATTTATTTATTTGACCCCTGAATCTGATTTCTGTTGATTTTTGAGGTTACTAGTCCATTTATCAATTTATCTCTATCATTTATTTTACCATTATGTAGAATGAAATCAACAATTTTTTCTTCATATATTTTATACCTGCTGGTAGAGTCCCAGTGTGAGCAGAAAACTAGAAAAAAAACCGAGGGAAATATAAACACTTAACAGATCCTAGATCTCTGTTCTTTGCCCATCTTCCAATAGCACGGCGAAAGAAAAAAAGGGAAATTTCTGTGTATTGTTTTCAGCTTCCTCAGATTTCTCCAGACACACCTAGCCAAAAGCTGAAAAAGGAAATCCCAACTTCCAATGTGATTTCAAAAAAAAAAAGGCGGAATGCTTCTTCCAGTTTGGAGAATTCTAAATTGACTAAGAACAAGGGTCGCAAACTTTTAAACTAACATTACAAGTAAACAGAGTTGTCAATCAGACGTTATAATATGCAACTCTAGGTACAGTCCAGTCACCAATTTTCTGCTGTAAAATGGTTCAGAACAGCACCGGGAAAGACTGTTACTTATCATATGCACAATTTCTGCTGCTAAATAGTGGAGAAACGAAATACTAATGCAATTGAGTAAAACATATCTGTATATATATGAGGTTTCCATCAACTCGCATTGCATTTTTTTGTTGTAATTTTGACTTTTAATCCCTTCTTTAATTAAAATACTAAATGTGCCCACAAAAGAAAGATTGTTGCCACCTTTCTATGAACGGTGTAATGTTTTTATAAAGTATATACTGTGATTGGAGAAATCTTCTAAATGTCTTTAAAGACGAACCGAGAATTATGACTAGGACGGCAAATACAATATCGACAGTAATTGAATCTCAAAACATAACGCACTGTGTTAATCAGAATATTTATTTTATTCACGTCGATGTCTCAAGGCTTATTAACGACGATCCAATCTACGGGATGGTAGTGACTGTTGACATCTTACTCCCAAACGGGTAAGTTTTGTAGATTGTGTGTGTGTGTGTGTGTGTGTGTGTGTGTGTGTGTGTGTGTGTGTGTGTGTGTGTGTGTGTGTGTGTGTGTTATTGTATTCGCGCAGGTGTCGACGGGAAAACCTTCAAGAATAAGTAAGACGGTCTTCAGCAGATTCGAAAACGCGTCCACGTACTTAAACGCGCCCAGTATCGTCTGTTTTACATGCTCGGCCATATTGGTCAGTTTCTTAGTACTTCCCGTACACGATTTCGGAAGGGACTCAGGGTAACTAAATTTAAAAATACAAGCTGGAAAAGCTGCAATGGTCTACGAGGTCGTTTCCAGTGTAGATAAATTTCCGACACGACGCTACGAGATGATTATTTCCAGACGGAGAAAAGTAAATCCAAGGTCGAGGACAGACAACTGATTCTCTCCCCCGTGTAAACAGTGGCTGGAGGTCGTAATGGCTGCAGGAGCGCTGAGAGACGCTTCCTTCCTGCAGTCACTACTAGACACACGACCTTACGACGGGCTTAAACACTACACGTCCGCGAGCGAGGCAAGGACCCAGTCACAAGGAGATGCCAAAACCATGTCTCACTGTAACGCATAGGCTGAAACCATACATTGTTTTGCTCCAGGTGGTGACTAGCTCGAGAAATTAATGAGTAAGAGAGTGGAAGATGATAATGTAAATCGATGTGGTTCAAAGTGTTCGATAAGGAACGAAATGGACAACACAGGAAAATAAGAATATTTGCAATATAAATTACATACGAATAGGGCTAGGCTAAGGAACGACACGTGAGGAGAAGAATGCTTGTGACTGGCTGAAGGGAGCGAGGAGAAGGGTAGACATGTTGACTACTTCAGTAACTTCAAACATGTCGTTTGGATAGGATGTGTTTTCGTACGGGTTACAAGTAGTCGGGATAGTCATAATGCAGTTACTGGATTTAGTCTTATATCAGCGAAATATCAGAAGATAAAGATTAATTGCAGTTGGAAAGTTCTTGTCATTGATTGATTAGAGGATAAATGTGTGTGCTGTATGAACGAAGTGATAATGTTCTGTACTGCCCCGAG
This sequence comes from Vandiemenella viatica, assembly GCA_031002005.1. NCBI lineage: Eukaryota > Metazoa > Arthropoda > Insecta > Orthoptera > Morabidae > Vandiemenella > Vandiemenella viatica. The sequence goes on from JARYHS010013630.1 coordinate 370,030,265, forward strand.
TTTCTATCTGCAGTCTTACAAGGATTCGAAGCCCGTTATTTAAAGAAGAAAGTGTAATACGGTTTGGTTCAGGACAGGGCCGGCGCTAGGATGATTTTGGGACCAGGGGTAAGCAGTTGGGGGCCCTTGGCCAATTCATCGATTAGGGCCCTCCCTCATACCAAATGGGCTTTCTTTTTTTTTATCTCTACAACTTGTCGAGAGGGGGCCTCTTTAGCTGGTGATCGTGGGGCCCCCATCAGCCGGGCGGGCCCTGGTACATTTAACCCGCTTACCCCCCTCCCCCGTAACGCCGGTCCTGGTTTCAGGATCACACGAAACGAATTTCAAATAAACTCGTGTGTTAATTGTATTTGGAGCGAGTTTTCAATTATTATGAAGCAACAAGCCTTTTCTATTAGAACGATTTCTAAGCAGAACTCTAGATCTTTCCCTGAGTAAGGGATGGCGGCCGTTTCATCTCACTTAATATTATTGACTTGCAAACCTGCTAATAGTGTTTTTATTGCAATCCGGTACTGCAGAAGCTAAACTTACACGGTCAAAGTTTAGATTCGCATACTGTGCAGAGCTATAGTCTTATAGTCGAGTTTACGGTTAATTATAAAAACAATGTAAAGACTTTAACAGGCTTCAGTTTGACATCACGACAAACACGAACTAAATGAAGGACACTGAAATTAACAAAAAAAAGAAGGAAGATTACTTTGCTCTATCACCATTTTATTGAACATAAAGTCGCCTTCGAAAACACTTATACGAAGAACAAGATGTTGTGGCGGGCTGGTAGATTTCGGAACATCAATGCTCTTCATAAGGATGATGGATTTAATGAATTGTAATAGGGGTATAGCACATTAAAACGTTCATTTATCACTTTATATCTGTCATTGCTGTAATGAGTTCTTCAGTAACAGGGGATACGTTTACCTCAAATCGCAGTAAAAAAATACGCGTTATCAAACATGGCATAACATTACAAAGCGAATGCGCCATGCAGCGCTATTACACGGCTAGATCGAAACACAGAACGTACTTGAGCCTTTTTACTAGTCCATTTAAGTCATATGAGGAATATTTAAAATATTTTCCAGTAAACAGTGACTGAGCACACTTTCCGCATGCGAAACAACGTTCTGCGACAAAATTCAATGAGAACTGAACATTGCTTCTAAAATTATATAATTACTATAAGAATTTTATATATCCAGGGATCATTAATCACCTGATCTATTTGCCAATGCGGGCTATTAGATTATTGGCGGTTGTGGTTAGGAAGAAATGCAGCAAGGACAAGTAAGTAAAGTTATACGACTGTAGTAACAGTAGACAATGTTCTAAATACTGTGATTCCTGTGCACCAATCACGCACTTTCTTTAGTTTTTATTAGTGATCACTCAAATACGTGCCACTGATTTTCGCAGAATTACATATACCTCGTTATGGTATCGATATAACTAGGCAACAACCTATCGATAGTCGTAGATGGCAGTACCAGAATCAAAGACAACTAAACTACGACGGTAGTGCAAGGGCGTATCCTCGTCACATTTTTACCTGGCAACGGGAAGGCGGTGGGCGAGGTGGGAGTGGAAGAGATCCGCTATTAACGCCGACGGTGAGACAAGAAGTGTTTTCCTCGTTTCTGGAAGGTGTCTGCCCGTTATGTGGCGGCGACTCGGAACGGCCTAGCACAGCGACTGATTGCGTAGCCTGTACAATTAGCAGGGTACCTACAGCCGCCCGATGGTACTGTTATATAGTGAGCGCAGCGGCCGGAACACACCAGGGTTCTGCCATTACAAACAGTCAGTAAAAACGCCCTATTTCCCCTCACTACACTCACATTTTGCACTCCATTACCTAAGTTATAATTATTACCCTTATGTTATTCAAATGCCGATACATCTCAGAATTTTCTCGCTGATTCGCAGTGTTTGGTTTGACTATATACAAGGGTGTTACGAGAGCCTATCATTGGCCGCTGTGGGGATCGCAAGTGTGGTCATCTGTTTAAAAGGCGTTGCATATCGCTGTCTCGGAACAACGGCAGAACTGAAAAATACAGTATAGCAAAAAAAAAGGCGTAAGGGATCATTTTACACATATTAAGCATTGAATACAAAATTTCAAATTTTTCAGTTCTGTCGTTCTTCTAGGACAGCGATATATTCTGTATGACTTGTATTATTTTATATGTAAATTGTGTACTTTTTAAGGAGAATATTTGCAATCGTCCAAGCGTTTACATATATTCAGTCTTTAGCGTAAGAACCACAAAAAGTGCAAATAAAAATTACACTGTCTTGCCTAAGAAAGCTTTTGGGTTAATATGCATAATCATAGTCTCGGCGATAGTTCATTCAACAGTGCAAGCTGGAACTTTTAATAAGAAATGTTCCTAAAACTGTATAATTGCGTAGTGGCACATCTAAATGAAAATAGTTTACGACCAGTGTACTCTTCCTGTGTACACATACGACAGTGAGACCTGGACACTAAATGAATTTACGGTCCAAACAGCTATGGGAAGATCAATGTTAGGTTTAGCTAGAAAAGACAAGAATAAAGCAGCCGCCATCAGGGCAGTTACAAAGGTCACTGACATCTTAGAGAAGATAGCCTCCTCGAAGTGGCAGTGAGTAGGACATATTCCTTGGAGGAAGACCAAAGAGAGGCAAAAAAAAGTATTAGAGTGGATCCCAATAAATCGCCAGAGACAAGAGAAAGACCACAAGACCGATGGGACAAAGACATACGCAGGGTTGTTGGACAGGATCGCACAAGATCATTCGACCTGTAAAAGACTGTTCAAGTTCTCATGACCAAGAGGCCACATAATTTAATTTTTTTTTTTTTTGCTTGGGCTTTACGCCTTGTCGAAACGTGGACATTAGAGGCGGGATGGGATGAAGGACAAGGAACGGGAAGGAATTCGGCCATGGTCTTTTTGAATGAAGCATCCCGGCATTCGCCTGGAGTGATTTGGGGAAACCATGGAAAACCCAAATCTGGATGCCCGGACGGGGATTAGAATCCGCGTCCTCCCGAACGCGAGGCCAGAACCTTAACCGTTCACCCACCACGCTCGGTCATAACTTGGTGATTGAACTGGCTGATGATGGATGATGGACATAATTTCTTTACCGTCATCAAAAATGAATGTAGCAATATTAACCCATCTCTAAACTTCTGCTAGTCGCTTAACTTTCCAAAGCTTGGAGCAATTGTGTCAACTAGACGCGGAACTAACCTCTGAAGCAAGGAGGACAAGTCGAGAATTTTAATATCTTTTTACAACGAGAAGGAAAGTTCACTGTCTGGTGCGTAGATCTGTTTCCAGTGAGAGGAAGCCTGTGAACTAATCTGTGCACTCATCAGCCACGAAGGCACAAAGGAGATGAACGGCACTGGCTGACAAGCTTTCCTCGTCGAAACAGGCTTCTCACATTCCACGGGTTTAACTTCCGTCCCGAGACCATCCTGTTAGTTACGCTGCTAGACTTCAGGCCCCGTTCTTTATTCAAAAGACGCAGCTGCTACTTCGCAGATGGCAGATAGAAACTCAATTGTCTCTGAATCTGATTACTATTCTCTAGCTTTCACACACTCTGGGCAGAGTGAAGAAAGACCAAAAACAGCTGCCTATTATACGTACAATTCGTTCTTGCTAAAAACTGTTTACCATGTTTGTTTCGTTAAACAACTCAGTTGTTTCGATCATTCGTTAATTCCACCAAGTATATATATATATATATATATTTAAATGAGTGAAACAGCTAAATCATCACGTACAGTGAGCCATATTATAGCCATTATAGCCATTATAGAAGGAATTGCTTCATTAGCTGACTACTCTCATATCTCATTTTTACCGTACGTTACATCTAACACTCATAAACGTGTTAAGATGCTGGATTGTTCTATTTTATTCCTCTTGAATGTTACTTTGAACTATAGAAATTTTCTATAGAAATAATATCAAATTACGCGGGGTTCCAAATTGGAACAGCACAATCGAAAATGACAAGAGCAAACATTCCACCACTTTATAAATAACCGAAATTAATACTTCTGGCACCAGCCCTAACTGTGCGAATAAATCGCAGAATTGAGACAAATTAAAAATCACAAGTCTCAAATACTTTTAAAATGCCGATTTTTGTGTGCTATATTTAGTGCCAATAAATCTCTCAAAAAAGATAAACCTTTTCAACTTCAAACAACAACAAAGCAAAATCTCACCAGAAGATGGCGATAGTGATTGTGATAGCCAAAATATCGTGTGGTAACACTTCGTTAACACTGCTAGTTACCCGAGAGCATTTCATATATTCTCAACACCGGGAGAAACTTAGTTCTTATAGTAAAATCTTGATTCATATGTGATCACAGCGAATTATTACAAACTCATACACTGCATTGCTAAGCTAATCAGAAAATTTTAAATGAATAACTGTATTAAATATCTGCGCTTATACGGCTAAAATAAATAATTGAATTTGATTTTATTTGCACTTACATTGTTAAAAGGAATTGTAACTGCGATATCCGACGCAGAGATTAAAAAAATAATATTTACAGTGCGATGTTCATTTAAGTTTACCACTAGTTTTTATTTATTTACGACGACTAGACGCAGAAAGTCATTGCATTCGATGTTTACGCTGAATTCTATGAAGCAGTTATTGGAATCAGGTTACAACATAACCTAAGAATATTTTTGTCAGAAGAAACGGTGAAAGATTACGCGAAACTTGTGTAAACGCGAAATGTATCAATCAAATAAATAAATAATAGTTATTCCTATATGGAATTATACTTTACTTAGAAACTTTTCATATCGGTAAAAATTTCCGTCATTTAAAGTCAAATGAAATTATTTAAAACCATCCAAGCCAAATACTCCGAGAACCTATTCAATGAAAGTTTACTCATATCACGAAAAGAAAAATATCTGAAAAAAAGATATAAAATCCTTTTTTCTTAAACGCTTTTCGAGAACAAAGTCATTCTGCTACCATTGACGATTTCCATTATTTTTGACGGGCGTTTAAACTAGTGTACGATGTGAAGGAAATGCTATCTTATCAGTCGAAATAGACAATTTATATAGAAGGAAAATGTAATGTGGACCACAGTACAACAAACGATACCCAAAGGCCACTAATGCTGTAGTCTAATTCGGTAATGAAAAAATTTGCTCAAAATATAATTGGCAGCAGTCTGGACCGATCGCTGGAAGCAACTAAAAACCGATTTTCAATTATAAATGACGAGAAACAAATTGAGAGCACCTGGGAAAAGATTTACATCAATCTTATAGCACCCATTCATGTGAGCGAGATCTCAGGAGGCTGTCTCAGTGTCCGTGACATATCACTCGAGTGGGAGACAGATCTCGTAAGGTATCGCTTGCCTTGGCGTCGTTACACCTTTGACAAATGTAACCGGACCGTTGCATAACAGACCGCACAGCCACAAGCAACAGGTGGGGCTGATATGCAGTAACGGCAGTGCAAGTAACAGACATGATACCACCGCATGACCTTATTCAAAGCCTGTCGTCAGAACCAATGTTCGATGGACGCTAAAACTTTTCTGGCTTCTGCTAGTAAAACTGATGCGAAATGACAAAGCCACAACTATCTGTCCACAAAATGAAAAATCATAAAGAGACTAACTTCTGTTTCATGCTAATTACATAACAAATAATCATTACCTTCTCAATTGTAAGAACAGAAAATACTTGTAGCTGCGACGTGTAATTTTTTTTTATTATTTTATTTACGGCTTTACGCCTCGTCGACGGCTAAGGTCATTAGAGGCGGGTGGGACTGGGGACAAGGAACGGGAAGGAATTAGGCAATGGCCTTTTTGAAGGAAGCATTCCGACATTCGCCTGGAGTGATATGGGGAAACCATGGAAAACCCAAATCTGGATACCCGGACGTGAATTCGAACCCGCGTCCTCCCGAATGCGAGGCAAGAACGTTGACCGTTAACCCACCACGCTCGGTGTGTGACGTGTAACGTTCACCTTTCATGGTTAAATGTGTTATGACATCATTGTTTCTGTTGTCCCAAGTTTTAAACTTAGGAACAAGCACTGTACGATATCTCCAGAGTGAATAATTGTTGAATTAAAATTAATGCTTTATTTTTTCAATTAAAAATATTATGCGTGTCTCAGCGTGTACTCGCACAAGTGAAACTTATATATCTTTTCCAGTGTATTTTTGTTTTTGTTTCCGTCGCATTCGAGTGGAAGAACGGTGATGATATATTGCATCATAAATATGAACTTTGTTCAAATTATTTTCGTAAACAAACGAAAATTATTAAAAATTTGAAGCACACTTCCGTATATTATGGAGTATTGCTACTACGCTTAATCGGTGTTTTGTATTTATAGCTTTTATACCGGAGAACATTTTTGGACAATATTATATGATAACGTTTCTTACAATCAATTTTCCTTCGTAACCAGCTTCTAAATGACGGGCTGATCAGAGATTTCTGGCACATAACTAAAAAAAGTAACTAAAAATACTGATGCATGTATCAGTATGCAATAATTTCTTTAATAACCAGCTTCCAAATACGTCAAAAACGATTGGTTAAACGCAGATTTCTAACTTGTAATTTAAATAATTTTTAAAAGCTTAAATAAAACATTGCCACTATTGTGAAGACAAATGCTAATATTTCTGCATGAAAATTAAAGCTCTTATCGCACGCGCATGAATACATTCATTGTATCGCTATATTAACATGATTTCATATTTCTTTTCTTGCTATGACAGCGATCAGAGGATATAATGAAACTATCTACATCAAACTTATATAAATAAACAATATCGCATGCGCATTAATGTATTCACTGTATTGCCGCATAAACGTGATTCCATATTTCTTTTCCTACTATAACAGCGATCAGAGAATCCAATGAAACTATCTACATTTAACGAATATAAACAAAAAGCGACTAATAAGCAAAAAGTTAACTAAAATATTGGTGCATGTCTCGATGTATAATAATGGCAACTCCTCCGGATGTAAATATTCTGTGTGACGTCGTCAGTTGATTTTCAGGGACTATTGAAGCAATTTAAGCTTAAGATTTACGTGCGTATGTGTATGAGGCATGCGCACTTAAAGCGTAACATTAATAAATCTGTCCCTACCATACCCAAAGATGTATCACTTCAAAAATTGGTAAAACGATTTGATTTTTCTGACAGAAAAACAATATACTCTTGAAATAAGTGTAATGAACTTCAAAAGAAAACAAAGTTTGATTAGAGGCATTCGATACTCCGTGTAACACAAACCACTCGGAAAGTGACAGCGTATCCTCTCTGACTATTGACCCGATTGAGAGAAGCATCCTCTCTCGCGCTCTATTTCGCACTGCACGATGGCTTTACGGTCAACACGCCGCTAAGAGCCAATTGGAAACAAATTTGTTCCATGTTGACCAGCGGCTCTGGGACATTGAGCAGCCTTATTGTGGCCACAGGGGAAAGCTGCACTGAGCAAATAATATCGCCGTTCCAGCTTCATAACCGCTCACCAGGCATACTTTCAATTGCCTGTCCAACTTGGTGCATCAACTAACAAGAAGTGCCAGTTGGTACAGTAAATAATACAGAGTTTAGATTCTCCTTCCATCAAAAACAATACTCTGACCCCGTCACCGCTGAATTTGTTGCGTTCTAAGGATCGTCGGTTTGACTCCGAACTACTACATACGCATTTATAACTCATTATCTGGCAAGGCGATCCCATGGACATGCAAACACAGCAATGTATGTGAACACCATATACAAGGAATTGATGGAACTAAAGAAAAATCTAACTGTGAAAACTCACAAGAAATTTACGTTTTCAGCAGAGGGTTGGGGAGGTAAATCAGGTTACATATATAAGCATTAAAAGAGATGACGCTTGAGAATGAAATTTCCGAATAAAGGGTTAACCATGTGCTGTATCGTCCTGCGGTATATTCATCGTTTCAGGACCACAAAAGACAGAGAACTCACAATGATAGAAACAATAAGACATTGTATCTCACTACGTGGCTCCTGTAATAGACTCTAATGTTTACTTCAAAAAATCCTGTTGTATTCAACGTGTATTTCCAGACTAAGTACAGATCGGATTAAATGAACCAATTAAGAAATTTTATTTAATACGAATCACATAACGTGTACAATAAACAAATAAAAAAAATCATATAAATTTTATATCTACTTGATATTGAAATTCTTTCCCATAACCTTTAATATTAAAATGCTTCCTGTTAACAGAACCATTTTCGTTTCGAACATAAACTAGTCAAACAATACCGGTGACAATCACAAATTAGAAAAGATAACGGACATGCACGAATTCATATGCGTCCCGCAAGGGTAATTATACCGGGACGTCAGTAGAAGAAAGGTCCGTTTATACATCTGTTACTGAATTTTATAAATGGAGACCACAGTAAGAAGCGTAGCATCTACTGCCAGCAGTAAAATGTGACGATTATTCAACAGGTGTCCCAGAATACGGAAATCGTGGTTTTCATTTTAAATCATACCTGCTCAAAACAAAAAAAAATTTCGTATAAAGTTCATAATGAAAATTGAGAAACGCTAAGAAAAAAAAATAATAATAATAGCACCGGAACACGTGAAACGCCTGACAGACTGTAACAAAGGGCCGTTTTCCCTCAGTTTTCTGCAAAGATTATGATTACTACAGAGATTGTGGTTTCTTTAGCAACTAAATCAAATCTGCTAGAACAAAAATAGCATATTTTGGTTTTTACCACGCAGGTATCGGGTGGATTTAAAGTAGTTCGTATTTCGTTCACGTACAAGATCTTTATAAATTTTCAATATCTGGAAAATACTAGTCAGTGAATAACTCAGGTTATGACTTGATTAATTTTCTCTTCTGTCCCACATGTAACAAATAATTCAAGCTATTGGCGAAGATTCATAACGGCGATTTTTTTAAGTTATGGATTTACGCCTCGTCGACGTCGAGGTCAATAGAGGCGGGATTGAGGACAAGAAACGGGAAGGAAATCAGCCATGGCCGTTTGAAGGAAGCATCCCGGCATTCACCTGAAGTGAAAACCCAAATCCGGATGCCCAGACGGGGATTCGAGCCGGCATCCTCCCGAATAAAAGGCCAGAGTCTAATGGCGATAAATTACGCAGGCATTATCATATGTTTCCATCATCTGTCAGTTTCTCTCTGCCTATGTAATCTTGTATTCTAAAACACCAGTTCCAAATGTTAAAATATAGCTTTACAATCACTTAAGAATTTACTGAATTTAAAATGTCGAGTTTCACACCAGATTCAAAGTCTGGGAACTACACTACGTCAGCCGGTAGACAAGGTGATGAAATTGTGCACGGTGTAATCCAACTTATTACTTGAAAAGACTAGTAATGACACGAACAGGATACATTCTACAAGAAAATATTGGCGCTGTTCCAATATGAGGGAAGCCGATGAGATAAACTCTCGTTGAGAGGTGACTTGAAGAAGCAGCCATTAATCCATTTCCTTGCACCGCATTGAAGCGGCTTTTTGCCCGGCGAGGATTCTGGGTAGCTATATTTATATAACCGGTCTAGGGGCTGACCTTTTTTACATAGCCGGAACACTGCAAGCCAGCCGACAGGGCGGAGTTAACCGAGGCTGGTACACTGTAACTGCGGACGGGCAATGCACTGAAGGGTTAGAAAATGGCCTCACATCTCAAAATTAATCCTTATAAAAAGATGACTTAATTTTTTAAACCGGTCAAAATAACGAACACCAAACATCAGCTGTTCCGGAGCTCTTGCAGTCCAAGATTTACAAATTGTAAGTTTTGTGGTTTGCGCCAGTGTGGCCCAGTGCGCTGAAACGCCGCACATTGGATCTGGGAGGTACAACGACGAGGCTGGGCATGAGCACAAGCCCCAGCGGACCGGCCGTCCTGACTACTGTCTTTAGGTGGGTTTCCGCAGCCATCAAGGCGAATGCCGGGACGGTCCCCAATATCCACCTCAAACTACTGATTTCAGAAACGAAAAATACACTTATCACACACTAAACATAGTAACATTTCACAGACAGGTGGCAACACTTTGTTTTATCCATCAGTAAAGACCTGGTGCTGAGCACCCTCTGCCACCCACAATTTTGTGAATTGCAGAGTATATATGTAGATGTAGATGTAAGGAGGCGTCCATAAATTACGTGAGGTGAAATAAGGGGGGGGCGGGGTCCGGTGAAATCTCACAAAGGGAGGGGGGCCCGGCGAAATCTCACCAAGGGGGAGGAGAGGGGGGGGGTCAACGGAAATCTCACGTGAGGTCTTGGAAAATAGGAGTGTCTTTCGTCGAAAAGTGGGGGTGTAACCAGCTTTGGAAGGGTGAGACCTAAAAAAAGTTGCGAGGGCGATTTCTAGGGGGGAGGGGGTCTCACGGACCAGATCTCACCATTGGAGGGGGGGGGGGCTACAGGGATTAATGGACCGACCGGATCTCACGAAGTCTCAGCAGAGGAGGGGGATTCCAGAAATCCGGAAAAACACCTCACGTAATTTATTGATGCCCCCTAACATATATAAAATGCTTGGCTCAACATGGGCATACTATCGTAAAACCAAAGCTCTAAATTTGACCATGCAAATGAAGAGCTAAAATCAAAGGTAGCCGATCCCTGACGTTGGGAAAAATGTGACGAAGAAGGAGTTTTGTTGTTTCATTTTAGATAGGGAGAAAGGCCCCCAACGGCTCGTCGACGTTCAAGTTATTAGAGCCTCCAGAGGTTTGGGAGCAAGGAACAGGAAAAATTTCGGCCTATTGCAGGAATCAGCTGGCGTGATTTCAGTAAATTACGGAAAATCGAAATCAGGATGGGCGAACCACGGATTGAACCCACCATCTCTCGAACGCTAGTCCTGAGCGTTACCACTGGCATGAAGATTATTTTTGTAGTAGATAACAGTCTATTTTAATTAACTAAGCGTTAGACTGAACTGATCACAAAAAAAAATCGAAAAAGCTGGATTGCGATCTGATTCAAAACGGACCATAATAGCAATTACGTCAACTCGCTTTATTTACTACTATCGTTTTGATCTGTACACTACAAATTTGCATTGAAATGTACAGTTATCCGTTTAGATACAGGTATATTTTGACCATACTAAGTTTCCTACGGACTTTTAAGCTGAAATTATCGAGTTTTTATCAGAAGTTGACGCATCTAAAGATAGTGGCACACATAACATTAATGAACACGCAAAACTCGCAGTGACGTAACGGTCTGATAAGCCGTTTAGAGAAGTTTAAAGAGTCATTTAAAAAATTCTGTGTTCTAGAGGCGAGCTTAGCATTATGCGCATAAAAGAATCACTTAACAGCTATATATTTTATATATGCATGACTCTGATGGATAAAATAATCACATACTCTAAATATCACGTCTTGAAGTGTAATAGACCTGAATATTACAACAAGCATGACAATGTTCTAGTCATAAAACAATGCGTCTGTATCTCTACTATCATTAACGAAATATTTTCAGTACACCTAACTACGACACAGAAGCATCGTAACTGCTAACACGAGCACGTTAAGTATACTTGCTATCCCGGCAGTTCGTGTCAGGTGAAAGTTTGAAGTGACTTTTTTTCTATACGCCACTGACCGAATTCTTTTACCTCGCCACTGCACGTATTCTGCTTTATTGAGCAATAAAACCAGATTGGTGTGCAGAAGTGATTCACGCCGTCCTACAATTAACTGCAGAACCCGACTGGCACTTCTGGTTTTATAAATTGACCAACACTATTACGAAGTCCAGGTCATAGTTTGGGGAAGAATCCAGACGCCTCATAAATGGAAATATGTTAACATCTTTTGGACGAAAATTACGATATTAGTAAAAAATAAAAAAGACATAAAAATGGATGAATTCTTTTATCAGGTTTAACCTTTCATGAGGTATGATTCATCAAACGCTTTCCTACGTTGCACGTTCTACCTGAACAAGGGCAACTCACGCTGCTTAAGATGCAGGGTGTTTAAAAAATGACCGGTATATTTGAAAAATCAATAAAAACTAAACGGGCAGCGATAGAAATGCACGCGTTTGTTCCAATATGCTTGGGACAACAGTAAATTTTCAGGCAGACAAACTTTCGAAATTAGTTACAATTTTCAACAATAGATGGTGCTGCAGTCTGGAAAAATCTAAAGTACGATATTTTTCACATATCCACGATGCGCAATAAGGAATAAACCATTTTTTCACAGCAAACTTGCAATCTGTGAACAGCACACGCTTACAGCAGAAAGACGACTTACAGAATGGCGAACTCACAGACTGAGTTTACTTCTATATCTTTCAAATCGCCCGCATATTGCAACAAACGGTGTATTTCTATCGCTGCCCGTTTAGTTTTTATTGATTTTTCAAATATAACGGTCATTTTTGAAATACCCGGTAGAATAAATATGAAAATACCAGTAACCATAAATTAAATTTTTGTCCCAAAATATTAACAAGAAAAAAATTATTCTTAAGACAGTTCGCTGAAGTGAAGTACATTTCATAAGCTGCGTCTGCTGACTGTTGTAAAAAATTAAATGTTGCGTTTTGAAGAAATGGGTATGCTTTTAATTTTATTATAATGATGGGCGCCAGATACATATGACCATACAGTCAGCTGTAATATGGAACAGATTAATGAGCGCTCTATTCATTTCATCATTCTACTCCAGCTATTTCAAGTAATCTAATATTTTGTATTTTCACACATTAAAACATCCCGCAGAAAACATCAAAACTTCGGAGTCAGTACCGAGCAGTAATTTGCGAGCCCATCATCGATTGCATACTGATGCATGACACGGCGAATGGTGCATAAAAAGGAAAAACAGAAGTATGAATTGGACACCGCTTAGTTCGTATTCCGTACTCTGTTTTACCATATATGTATATCAAAGATCAGATGTATGTGCCCTGGCGCAAAAAACCAATGTTTGTAATATTTACGGATTAGATAGCGCACAACGCTCCAGGCTACGTCGCGCTACCGCTCGCTCTACTCGCTTTTTTTTACCCAGGTTTTCTGATTCGCTAACGTCGACGTCACTAGAACCAAGAGAGGATGGAGGAGCAAGCAACGGGAAGGAATCTGGTCATGGCCTTACGAAATAATTATTCTGTCATTTGCCTGAAGTGATTTCTGGAAACCATGGAGAACCGAAATCTGGATGATCGACTAGAATTTGAACCCGCATCCTCCATAAGGCTACAGCTCTCATTACACGTTCGGTGTTACTAATGCAGTCATTCAATTCATTCATTCATTATAACACATATCAGTCATTACGATGCAGTTCACTCTGAACCAAAAGCAATTTCAGTAAAATAGTAGCATTATGTATATGCTAAAGGAACTGAAAGATAAAATAAATCTATTTTGGTCGCAACTTTCTTCACTTATTTTTTTCCCGACTTTTCGCCTCGTGGACGTCGAGGTCATTAGAGGCGGAATGGGACTGAGGACAAGGAACGGGAAGGGATTTGGCCATGGCTTTTGAAGGAAGCATCCCGGCTTTCGTCTGGAGTAATTTGGAGAAACCATGGAAACCCCAAATCTGGATGCCCGGACGGGGATTCGAACCGCCGTCCTCCCGAATGGGAGGCCAGAGTGTTAACTGCTCACCCACCACGCTACGTAGAAACTTTCAAACTATGTTAAATGCAACTATTTTTGATATTTGTTTTTTAGATACAGGGACGGTCGGTATTGGAGACAAATTTCTGGTTCGTAGGTAATAGAATTTTTTAAATAAACCTGGTATCAGAAAAGGTTTAAAATTGACAACTTTGACGGCAACCCACGTCTTTTATTTTGCAGTAGAAAAACTGCAAAAAAATATCGAAGTCCTCTATTTTAAGAGCTCTTAGCAGAAAAAAAAAATTCAACTCCCTCTGGTTGCTGGGAGCCTCTTAAAAAAATTTTACAATATCTTAATTATGTTATTCGGTTTTGAGTCATTGGATGACATAAATTGTGCAAATTTGAAATCTGTTGTTTATTCCGTTTACTTGTTTGGCGACCTGTAAACAGACAGCGGAAGTCAGCAACAGAGCTACCCCCTTCGGATACGGAACCCAAAAACCCAAGATCAACTGTATTATCAATTTTATCGTATTCATCACGCGTGAAAGAGGATAAGGGCAAAACTTTTGTATTAAAAGGCTATACTAGGAAGCTTCAGTTCTGTCACATCGACGATGAAACTGCTTGTCAGTTAAATGTTGCGAAAATTGATAATTCCTATTCCAAAATCTGTTTCTCAAAATGTTTACCATTTCTTGGTGACAGATGTCTTCTTTGTATTACAAGTAAACAGGCGTAGCAATAGTCGGATATAGAATCAGATCGCTATACACAAGAGGTAGCAATTATAAGAATGTAAAATGTGTGGTATAATAAGCAATATTAGAATTGTTACGTCAAAATCAATCTTTTAAGTGTTAACATTTGACGCAGTGGAAACAGTGACGCTTACGATTTCGATTGCAGAGGTTTTCTGTTTTCCAAGATTAAGTTATGATAGAGGAAGGTGTATTTTAACGTAAAGAATGGAGAATTTTGTGGGCAGTGCCGACATGACTGTTTATCGCCTGTAAGTTTATCTGTTGGCAGCGGAAGTGCCTTCTCTAAGTACAGTCAGACAGACCACTAGCGTACTTAGCTACTCTAGCAGGTGGTGGCTTAGAGGTGAGCCGAGACGCATGAAAGAATCTCTGGACGTGTGTTTTCAAAACCGTCTTCCAGCCAATACAAAGGAATAAACAATCATTCCGTAGGATGAAACGTTAGTCGTGAAAGATTCACCGATTGGTTTTTAAGCAAGCTAGTTGAAAGCTGTACAGAGAAGGTGACCTCGCTCAAAAACTTTGTTAAAACCCGCGAACAAGGCTTATTGTTCGGCGTTGTTTTTCCCATACAAATCGCTAAACAACGAGGAAACGCGGCCACAACCTCACCAGACTCACTTGACCGTTACGTTTGTCTGGGGGACAACGCAAGCGGACCGTGTCACGTTCTGGGAGATCATTTATACCTCACCAATAAAAGTCAAGTGATACTTTCTGCAGCCGGAAGATTTTCTTCTGTTCACACCGATAGTTGTCTTTGTTACATTACTCTAGGTATATGATTAAATTGACAAATATCACAGACAACATGGTACTTCCTTTCATAGTCTATGATCTTCTTCGAAGTTTGTCTGTTTCTACTCGCCGTACTGTTTAGCGGAAGTGTATCATTTTAAAGTGTATCTTATATCCACATGATAAATCTGATATAAATATTTGACTCAGTTTTTTACCTTGAATTCCCAAATTCGAGTCAACGGCGCCACTGCCTACCCTTTTCTAGAAGCGATTCGGACCATTTTTAAATCTCAATTTCTTCGGTGGTATGTTACATGTCTCAAAATTTCTGTTATGTATAGGGATGCAGAGGGTCTCGAGACAAAAGATAGTGTACTTGTTTTTAAAGAGATCGGTGTATGCGTGATAGAACCTAGCATCATTATCAGCACATCGTATGTGTCTGGTCGTGAGGACGTGGAGGTAACGATCCAAGTGTACAGTAAGACGGTTGATATAGTATTACCCTAGATATGCTACTGGTGTAACATTCAGTAAGATGTGTTCTATTTCACATGCTTTCGCCAGTCAGGATGATTCAATAAAAAATGCAAAAGGCCAGGAGAAGATTAGATTTGTTCAGAAGATTAGCAGGTAGAAGACGCGTTGCAAAATTGAAAATGCCCACCTCTAAGAGAACTCAAGAAAAATAATTTATTGATAAACATTGCTATAGGACATAAATTTAATAATACTATATATTCTCTAGAAAACGTATTTACTAACTGCCCGATGATCGGTAAAATAAAAAGTGATCACAGAAAAAAAAAATGTATTTCAGTAATTTCCTCCAAAAAAGATAACATTAATGCTTTAATTTCTCGTGTTAAATGTTGAGGTAAAAATAAATTAAAAATCAGATACAATATAATGTTTTTATTTAAAAATGGAAGTAAAAAATCATATTGTAATACTACGTGATATAAATACAAGCTACGCAGTGGCTAGATTTTATTACAGAAAGACACGATATAATAGATACTAATCTTATAATTATAAACATTCTTTCTATGTTGATCCGTTGTAGGTCCCTCTGGACCTCTTTCAGCCATTCCGTACCGCATTTACTCTTTGTTATGATGTCAAGTAATGGAAAGAAATGGGCAGATAAACGGAAGAGAGAGCATTCCGAGAGGATGAAGAGATTTTGGGAAGGAAAGAGGAGAAACAGCTGAAGATTAAATCGTGATTTCAAGTTCGATCGCTCTCCTAAAGGGGAATAATCGCAAATAATAATAATAAAAACATTCTTTCAAACCACATGGAAGTAGAAAATAAATCGTCTTAAAAGTTCGATGAGTCTGTATTTTATGGCAGAAAGACTTATAATGTTCAAGATTTTATTTTTGATTATAATTTCATTTTACGAACAGTATAAATATTTTATATCTGGTCTGCTAACAGGCAACAAATTCAACAATTTTATACACTGTACGGGCATTTCATATTTTGTTATAAATCTGAATTATCTACGAAGACTTGTCGCTGCTTTTCTATATAGTAATCCAAACTTTCGAGTATTAATAAGCTGATAGCATGAAATATTTACTGGTTACCTTTAACGTCTCCGCCACTGAAGCCACATCTAACGTCACAGAAATTTAGAAATCTAGCCCGCCTGGTTGTCATACGCCAATGACGTCACTAACCGCCTCCCTTCAGGTTCCGTCTATGCAGTCGTCGCACTGGCTCACAGTTAGAAATTTGACCCTTGAACTCTGACTGTAAACACAATGGAACACCTGTGGCTTCAGGAGACTACTGCTCAAATATGCGAGCTGAGCTCTTCTGGTTTCAGGTTGGAGTTCTTAGAATCAAAAATTGGTAATTAGACTTTACCTATTGGTCGTAAGAACCTGACCCAGCAGCATTGACATGGAAAGGAAAAGAAATCTGATATGGCATATATCAAGGATTAGGAGTGCGATACCGATAGCTCTCTAGGCTCAGTCACCGAATGTTTATTACACATGTTTCAATAAAGTAAACCATAAAAAGATATTCCGAATGTTGTATATTTTAAACACTGGTATCAAATAAAGTGTTAATGATGTATCCCCGAAGCGCCTCGGACTCAATTTCTGTCTACTAAGACAACATTATAAAACTGGCGTGTCGTTAACAGACCGATTCCCCTCGAATTTCTGTACTACGGATAAAGTAACAGAACACTAAATCCGTAGTTCCAGAGGAAAATTAGATTTTTGTTCCGGAGCTTCCTAAGGACAGTCTGCAACTGTTTTCAACAGGGATGGTTGC
The DNA here is from genome assembly GCA_031002005.1 of Vandiemenella viatica. Classification (NCBI taxonomy): domain Eukaryota; kingdom Metazoa; phylum Arthropoda; class Insecta; order Orthoptera; family Morabidae; genus Vandiemenella; species Vandiemenella viatica. Next base: position 370,047,762 of record JARYHS010013630.1, read on the forward strand.
TCTCATAGCTCTCAGATAGGAAATTGAGCTCTAACAAAGAACTTTTAGTAATTAAGAAGTGTTACACGTGACTCTTACAATTTAATTGTACCAGCAGAACTGTATAAATGTGATGGCAGATTTCGGCAGATATCGCTGTAATTTCGGATCATTTTTTTAAATAGATTCTGCTTCCACTTTCAGCCCCTAGCAAAAGTATAGCAAACACTTTTAGAACGATTTAGCATTGGTGGCCTCAGTGTTATGTAAACCTATTTTTTTTTTAAAAAAAAGTTTGTATTAAGAACTAAGCGAATACCTTTCTCTAAATACGTTTTCATTCCCTACGCATATATCACATTTATAAAACATCAAGTTACTTCTGAATATAAAATAATCACATTGTTCCACGTATATGCAATGTCAGGTTGACATTAACAGATTTCGAATTTTGTAAATCGGTAACGACTGTATTTCCTTGGCTAGTTGATAGCAAGAGACAGTGGCATATAATAGAGTTACAGCATCAGCTGTTTCAGGGTTTGAATTTAGGGGTAAATAGTGTACATTAAAGGCCGTCAAAGGAGTAGCAAGGTCATTATCATAAATGTAGTCGACATATGTTCCAGCACTATGCTATTCAGACAAGCCGGTGCGGCAGATGTTGCGTTGATACCAACAAAAACAGCTACCATTACCTGACCTGAGCGGAAAAGTACCAGTTGACTGCGGCCCTTATGTAAGAGAGACAGTATAAAATGGAAAGCAAATAGCCTCTCATAATCCCACACGCAAATTTCAGGGACTGGACAAAACATCTCAATGGAACAAATCGCTGAAATAGGCATGTTAAACATTTGTAACAAAGGTAAGAGTTAGAAAACAAAATACATGCTATACTGGAAAATTTTTTTCAGTTTCTTGTAAAATTCCTGGGAGTACCTAATTATTTTCCTTGAACTTTATGAGATTTGAATACAGCAAAATAACGCTTTAGTTAAATGGTTTTATAATCTGAATGGTAGTATTATCTGGCTTTCGGTTTTTCTTAGATTAACGTACGTATTTCCTTATAATAAATTAACAAAAAACAATTTGCACCAAATTGTACTGATAAAACTGCTAAAAGCTGCGCTCGAGACTTCGACGAGAGCTGTCTGAAAAGTCTTTTCTTCAAATGTAGATAATGCTGTTGTCTTGAGATTCACGATATCAACTTTTTTTACTGTATTCGTAGGGCATGATGATGTAATTTCAAATATAGGCTGTCTTTATAGATTAGTTCTTCAAATTAAGCAAAAAAATTATCTATTACCCTAAAATCTGCACCACGTAAGCGATATGATCTCTGAAACAGTAATGAGTGTAGATACCAATAACGTAACGTTTGTGGCGTCTTTTCATATACAAGGTTCATGGTAGTAAAAAATTTCTTTTGACTGAGGTTTATGACACCAAAGGAATTAATTGTGACGGTATCGAATAACCCAACGTTACCAATTATTACACAAAATCGTTCAGTTCACAGAATGTAGCAAGAAAATAACTCTTGCTTCAAGAAAACGATCCCCAAGTCGTCATGCTTCGTCGATCGCCAGGATCCATGGTGTCATACTTTTTCTTTTCATACGTTTAATGAGGATTTGATCTGTTAAAACATTCGTTTTTCTTTGCTCGCAAAAATATCCGACGATTTACAGCCAAGGCGACAAAAGATGTGTGTAGAGCGTGCAGACATGTTTTCACAGTGTGCTGTGAAGAGACGGATCGTAGCCAATTGAGCTGGTTACCAGCAAGTGCCGGGGCGACCACATTCTTCAACTGCCCTCTGCTCCGCGGCCCTTTACTTCACGACACAGGCTACAACATTCTGTTCTCCCCTAGTATGAATCCCATCATGGAATGAGATATATATATTTTTTATTACAGGCCACAATAAACTAACAACTAAATGTTATATAACGATTATTGTTATCACAGCCCATACATCAGAAAAGATATTTGATGCAAATTCTGATATTCAATTGGTACTCACTTCATTAATTAATTGGCTTACCTCAGCAAAATTTGTATATTCTGTCAATATTTCACTAATATAAACTTTGCTATAGCCAGATAAACCTTTTTGAAAGTTACAGAAAACCGCAAGGTAAACTGGAAACACAAAGACAATATGATCGAGGACAATTCCAAAACGGGAGAATGTGAACAAATTAACCATTACTTAAGAGTTCGACTGGTGGTATTATGTGAAGGAATTATTTCGAATCCAAAACAGAAACTTAAAACCCTTCCCGCCTACGGAGCCTCGAGTCTATGATGTAAGGGGGCATCCATAAATGACGTGAGGTGAAATGGAGGGAGGAGGGTCCGGCGAAATCTCACCAAATTTCACCAAAGGGGGGGGGGGGGGGGCTACGGAAATCTCACGTGAGGTTTTGCGAAAAATTGTTTGCACTGTAGAGCTAAAAAAAAAGTCTACAAATTGCGCGATTGTTGATTTTAGGGGGGATTTCGTATAAAAGTGGGGTTGTGACATAAAAAAAAAGGTCTCCAAAAGTTTCGAGGGCGATTACTGGGGGGGGGGGGGGGGTTCTCACGGACCAGATGTCACCAGAGGGGGGGGGGGGGGTATCCGGCCAGATCTCACGAAATCTCACCAGAGGGAGGGGACCGGAAATACGCCTCACGTAATTTATGGATGCCCCTTAATAGCTTTTACATTCGACTTTTGGGCGATGGCGATAGAAATGGGGTTGACATGACCAGTTTCGCAATCCAATTTCTTACCGCCAAGGAAAATCCTCTGAACTCAACAGGCATTCGGACCACCAACTTCAAAAACAATATTCTTGACTTCGTCGCATATAGAACTCCATCTATCCAGCGCGCAATCATACGATCTACTGACCAAGCTAATGGACCAGCCTTATCTACGGATAAAGAAAAATATCGTGAATGGTTTTTTCTAAAATGATCTCTCAAAAGACACGACATTTTTACATCGACAATGTTTTTGAAACTTTAACGGTTCATACTAAGGCCCATTTAAACTGTAGAGAAGACTTTCCTAAAACCTGACACTTATAGCTTTCCACTTCGTCGACGTCATTTAGAGGCGGAATGGGACGGGGGACAAAGAACGGGAAGGTGTTCGGCCATGGCCTTTTGAAGGAAGTATCCCGGTATTCGCCTGGAGTGATTTGGGGAAACCATGGAAACCCCAAATCTAGATGCTTGGACGGAGATTCGAATCGGCGTCCTTCCGAATGCAAGGCCAGAGCATTAACCGCTCACTCACCACTCTCGGTGCCTGCGTAAAATAATATAATAGGTGTTGTAAGGGTGGAGCACGATATGGTGAAAATATTTCAAATACAACCAGGGGCGTAGCTACTATGGGGCTAGGTGGTGCAGTGCACCGATGCCCCTACGTCAGGGGCCCCCCAAGCATACCTCTGTGAGCCCCAAAGCGCACCTCTGGGGTCCCCAAGCGCAGTTCAGAGGCCCACGAACCTTCATGGCGAAGGACTGGCAACCTTTTTTTTTCTTCTTTTTTAGCTCTACTGTCGTCTAAGGGGGCCCCTGAGACACAGGAAAAACCTCACTGCTCAGAGGGTCCCCCAAACACCGCCCAGGGGGCCCTTACCAGCAACACAAAGGTCGCCCATCTGGCCTGAGGGCTCAAAATACATTTTTTGCACCGGGGCCTTTGTTGACCTAGCTACGCCACTGAATACAACACAACAACAACGTATAGATGAACAGTGCCACAGACTGAAGTTCTTCTGTCATATCTGTTTCATCAAAGGGACTGGAATGCAACAAATATTTGCCAAGCCCAGTGAAATAAATCAGGAAACTGAACTATACTGACAAGAACCGTTGACAAAGAAATCCTATAAAATATATCAATGCACGATAAGATCAAAAGAAAGGATTTAACACTGAAAATGCCATTTCACAATCCAGTGGAACCCTTTCTGTGTATTATACTTCAGCGGCAGAAGGTTAGCATTCGAACACCATCATGGAAGAAGGAAACACAATTCAGGGGCTACAGCAAGAGTAAACTGCAATTTACTGTTCAATTTGGTTTATACGAAATGCGTAATATGACACAACACAACGTTTTCAAGAGAGGCGGTAGATCTGTTAAACAGGTTAAATAATAAACGTCATCTAACCATACCGACCGAGCTTGGAGGTTCGAGGAACCTAGACGATGTTTAAATTTATCCTTCCCCGCCCTCACGATAAAGGATTTGATAACACGACGGTGCTCACTGTGTGCTACTCGAGGCTGTTTCGCTTCGTTTAGAGCATTTTTGAGCCAAACTTGTGTCTATGGAAAAAAAGAAGATGGCACAAATCGTCACCAGTACAAGACTTACTGGAGCAGTGAGTTCTATCAAAGGCTTTTTTCGTAAATCTGGAACCCCCCCCCCTTTTCCGTTGGTGGGCTATGGTGATATCTCGTGGGACCATTCCATCCTGCTGACTTACTACTCAGTTGATTATGCACAACATATTTAAAATGAAATGGACAAGGAAGGCCAAGTAAATAGTGTAGCACTGGATATTTCTAAGGCACTTGCTACAGATATAGAATAGTTGTGCATAAGGATGAGACCATTGATATAAATCAAGATGAATCTTGCTGGGAGGAGGAATTCTTACAAGGTAGGAAGCAGAGTCGAAATGGATAATGAAATATCAAGGTCGATGAAGTTGGAACAGATGTGTCACAAGTGGTGTGTTGGGATCATTACTATTCATCACTCTAATGAATGATTCTGTTGTTGATCTACAGTCAGAGGTTAAACTGTATGCAAATAACAGTACTGTTTATAAGATTACATCCAGAGAGGATTGCGAAAAAATGTAAAACTGGATCTAAACAGGATATCTAGTTGGGTGGATAAGCACGGAATGAAGAAAAATCATAAGAATAGTCAACTTACTAACTACACAGCCAGGAAAATAAAGTTTTTCTATGATTATTCAGTAGAAGGGGAATTGCTTGATGAAGGAATAAAATCTAAATACCTGGGAATATCAAACGACAGTAAACTAAACTGTGTAGAACACATTAGGGAGGTTATAAGAAACAGGTTGCATCTGTAGGAGAAGATAATGAAGATGTACCAGAGAAGTAAGATACAGACACTTGGTACAGTACTTTGAGATAATATGGGACCCACATTATGATTATCAAATATTGGGAGGCATCTAGTTCTGTCTGTGGAAATTACAAAGAGATGCACTAAGTACCTGAAATAACAAAAGATGCGAATTGACAGACATTAGGATAGAAGTTGAGTGAAGAGAATTTTGAGCATGTACTGGCGACAAGGCCTGGATAAAAATTGGTGAATGATTTAGAAACATGTGGAAGGAAATAGAAAACCATGAAAAATTATTAATTGCTTTTAGACATAAGAGAATATGAAACGTTTCATCTGTAGGTAAGGAAGTGGGAACAAATTACCTGAGGGGTTAATGAACAATATATCTCGGACTGCAAAGAATTTTAATATAAAAATATGCAAGAATCGAATTAGGTATGCGGAACTTGCCAGTGGGGTATTAGTTCCATGCCAGTTAATAGTAAAAATGATATAATCGGTGTTGTGCGATAACAAGCAAATTACTGATCGTTCGATAGGATCATTTTGACACCAGAATTCATCAACAAGAAACTGATATCTGCATCGATGATTTCTTACAATTGAATCATTGGATTATTAAAGCGTTGAACGTTAGTAGTTTACACCCAACATTTAGTCAATAGGTCGAGAAAACTATAGCAGACAAGATAGCAATGCAACAATAAAATTTGGTACATCTAAAACATTTCACTACACCTCTTTCTGTTCAAACAAATTTCGTGAAACAAATTTTTGGACATTATTAATGTTCTACGCTATAAGAAAAATATTGAACCATATTTTGTAAACCTTACATTAGACTTTATGCTCGTAGACACCTAGGCCATTAGATTGGGCGATTAGGAATGCTACATGCATATAAAGGACGAATTGTCTATTTACGATAATAAGAAACATTCGTATTTTAAATAAGTTCAGACAAAACCAATTTCCACAATGCACATGGATTTAGCAACCCATTTATCAAATTCGGTTGATTATTTACTTCACAAAATGGTTTTAGTTCAGCAGCCAACACATTTACTCTCCTTAAATTCATGGCAATATTGCAGTCTATGTTGTAGTCTAATTTCGCCCATAAGAACTGTAAAGCCCAATAATTTCAATAAACTTGCTAAAATTGTTGATACCAAGGCAAACAAACGTTAATTTATTGCAATTTTTTATTCATGAAAGTCGACCAGGACTTCTTTCGGAATGGATAATTTGAAAGATAACTCTTGGCGTCTGTTACATGAAGACAAACTGAGTGGGAAAATCTAATACAGCATAAGGTGCGCAAATATTTCTGATGATTACCTCGTCAATGGAATCTGTCTACATAGATACGATAAAGCAGAGACAGGAAAGACTAAGAATTGAGAAAGGTTGGGTGTTCAGCAGAAACGTGGTTGTGACAGAACTGGAGATGAGCCAAACAGCTGTGTCTGACAAGGCCACAGTTTCTAAGCGTCTAATAAACACTGCCACGAGACTGATACCGACCATTTCCGCAAAAAAATAATAATATTAATTCAAGGAACCAGGAGGATGACTCAACAAAAAATCAATAGCCAAGGGCTCAGCCATACGGTCACTTATTAATAAAACTGGCAGCCGGTTTGTCTTCGAAGAATAGAAATACTTACAGACAAAGAATTTAATACCTTACAGTAAAATAAATTTGACGACAAATCTCATCACGATAGAAATTCAATTTCCCCTGAATCCCTACGTTGCTATTGTATATTAACATGCACTTGGCTTAAGAAAGTTTAGTTGTATTATTACACGACTCAATCTTGCAGCTGTACTTTCGTATATCAGGTGCATCTTACTAGGACTGCTACTAAAGATAAAAGCTGAACTGGGATTACTAGAAATCGCATCTCTTCCAGAAATCTCTATAAAAGCAAAATGTGCCAACAGCTCACCGATCATGGAAACAAGTCTAGTCAACACTACTTGCGATAAGTTATTAACTCAATCAGAACTTATGCTTCTGCGTCAATTTTCCACAGTTTATACATGTTTTTCACATTTAGCATTCCCTTAAATTATGTTGACTTCATAATGATAAAGTTAATGAAACAATTTCACAATGACATCAGAAAAGAGAACCGCAATCACCCTTCTTAAATAAAAGCGCAACCTGATCATTGAACTGCGTTCACAACAAATTGTATTGGAGCCCCAATTTGAGTTTTTATTTTCCCTAAAGTGAAATGATGGACTAACTGGCTGCAGCAACGAGTTTTAAAAGATATATTAAAGAAACAACGTGCAATAAAGCATGGTATATTGTCCGAAATACAATAATTTCACATTAGAAATGTTAACTTTATTACTCACCAAGTACAGGAAAGGTGCACAGGGTACGTAGTACCCACGGCTCATCCTCGGTAGTTCTTCGTCTTGTGAGGTTTAATAGTCCACATAATCCGAACCAGACTGCAGAATACTTGAAAACACGAAGCTGATTCGTCGGTTGTTAAACCTTGATTTCTTAACGTATTTGCAATAGTTCATTTCGTTTACCACATCGAATACACAGTGATAAACTTTTTTTTACCAGTCTTCTTTCTGTTTTCCTTCTTATTTTTGCGCAATACACGTTAACTTACGAGGTTAAGTGAGAAAATAAATGTAAAATTCCTACGTAAACACTCGTCAATATCTCACTTTGAACAGAATAAATGTTCTTACGTTTAAGATCTCTTCTACAACAACCTACGGACGGATTATAGTGCTGCCTGATGATAACATGCAATACCTGAAACTTTATGTCAAGTTCAACAGCACAAACACGAACCTCACTCCATCATCTCTGACTCCACTTTGAGGTAGCACTGGCCTGCTAACGACAGCGGCGCCGCCATTTCCTGCTACGGTCGTTTTCAGAACTAATACTGATTAAGGCGGAAGTTGCGTCGTAGGCGGGACATTTCGATTTGAAATCCCTGATCTGGCTAGTTCGTAGACGGGTTATAATTTAAAGAATGAAAATTAATGATAGCGATGCAAAAATATTTCGATAATAACAGTGCGTCGTGTGAACGAGCTGAAAAACTTAATTTCCGCTCACACAAAAAGGATGAAGATACATTACGCACATATTACAGACTTAAACAGCGAAAACAGAATTGTTAAATTAGTAAATTCCAATTAAACCAAAGGCCAAAAAATTAAAACACAGTCCAAAAAATTTATATACAAAATTGTAGGTTGTTAGGGTCAGTTAGAATTTTAAATACAAGATATGAAGATATGAATAATTTCATACACACTTTGTAAATGATTGAAAATAAATTAATTTTTGTTGCGGTTACTATAAGAAATGCTATTTTTTTTCGGTTCTGTCTGGGAAGGAATATTCAAATCAAAATATACCAACAAAATTTATTGTACAACAGAGTCAGTAATTTTTAGAGTTATATTTCGTTTGATGAAAAGTGAGACACTTGTTAAACAATTTATTTAGTACGTTAGATTTTTTGAGGATTAGTATTAGAAAGCTTGGGAGTAGTCACTGTCTGTTGTTTCCAATCTTTTAGTTTTAGTGTATTTTTTCTGACAAATTAATGTTAACCTTGTATTTGCAAGACCTAAATATGCGGAATATGCCGCCTATTTTTTAGGGTAATATTTTGCCTTATATTTCTTTTAGTAGTGGGAACGGAGTTTTGTAATAAATTTTTTGAAATTAGAGATTAGTACTTTTAAATTCAAGTAGATGACCAGTTCGAAAATTTCGCGAATACCATGCATAGTAAGGTTGGGAGTTTGTAATAGGATGAAAGAAGAATCGTCTCATTTTTTTTCAATTTTTTATTTGTTTAGTGTAATAGGCACATAACAATATAATAATATAAAATATAATTTGATCAAACCACAGACCTTAATCTCTAAAATGATACCTCATTTCTCGATTTCGATTAGATATCAAGGGAGAGCTCGTTACAAAAACATACGTTATAGAAATAATGGTAAGTTTTGCCTTTATGGATCGAATTCAGAAAAAGTCCTTTCTTAAAATATGATTTCACCAAAGCGGATACCTTAATCTCTAACATCATAGCTCATTTTTCGATTTTCATTAGAGATCAAGGGAGATAAATAGCTCGTGAAAAAAATAAAATAAAATACGTTATGGAGATAATTATAATTTTGCCCTTTAAGGATCGAATTCCAAAAATTTCCTTTCTTAAAATATGATTTAACTATCGTGGAGACCTTAATCTTTAAAATGTTACCCCATTTATCCATATCGATTAGATATCAAGAGAGATAAATAGCTCGTGACACGAAAACGCGTTGCAGAAATGTTGATACTTTTGCCCTTTAAGGGTCGAATTCCGAAGAATTCCTTTATTAATATATGATGTCACCAAATCGGAGATCTTTATCTTTAAAATGATATTTTATTTGTCGATTTCGGTTAGGAATTTAGGGAGATAAAGGTTTCGTGGTACAAAAAATAGCATTTTAGAAATATTAACTTTTTTTCCCTTTAGGGGTTGAATTCCGAAAAATTCCTTTCTTAAAAATAATGTGATCAAAGTGGAGACCTTAAGCTTTGAAATGATTCCTCATTCCTACATGTCGGTTAGTCACCATGGGAGATATTGGCTTGTAACAAAAAAAACACCTTATATAAATAATTTATATGATGATTGTAGGTTTTTAAAATTTTATTAATAATGATTTTCAGTTCCCTCTAGATAGTACCTTTGAAGCCTGTCATTTGACTAGAGTAAGAGACTAGATTTAAAAAGAGGAATATGGTAACGTTATTCTACTTTATTATGATGAGTAATTATTTTGGAAACGTAACAAGTGGAACTGAAAATTACTAAGTCAAGATAACCCAATAGTGTGTTCTGTATGTTTTCTTCTTACTCCTATTTAATGCTACGTGTTTTGGATGTCATATGCCATGATATTGGCCCTTTGTTTGTAACACCATCAAAAATAACACAAACAGGCACTAAACATTAACAATATACAATCTTTTTAGTGAGGTGTGTATTCTAAACGGTTAATAGTTAGTGATGTAATGGCGCCTGTTGATTTATCAATTGGTATTCCAAGTATCAGACTGTTATTCACACTATATCATGAAACTCTAAATCTTTTGTTAGCTATCTGATGAATATTCTTTTTGTTACATTAGTTAGTTGCGTGATAGATATAAGGATGAAAGGTACTCGCTGATTAAATGCAGTGAGGAGGTGCACACATGAATGTTTGCTGAACAACCTTCTTGCTTTATTGCTCTCTTGTTAGTAAAATTTTTTTTATTAAGGTAGAGTAAGAGTATAAGTTTCTTCGAATATTTCGTATCCTGATAACTGATCTGCAGTTGGATGTAAGAACTTTAAATTTAAGTCTTTAAATTAATTCGATTATGTTAATAGTATTCTCGTTGTTGCCTATGAGACCAACAAATTTCGTAAAATGTTTTATAGTACTCTTGGCATTCCCAAGACCTGATATCCGTTCAACTGTAAGCGTGCAATAAAATCCTCTCGGGCGTCCAGCCGGTAGTGTTGTATAAACACAACGATGTGACAGCTAGCTCTGCTGTCTTCAGGACCTGACACCTGACGAAGACGGCAGAGCTAGCTGTCGAAACGTCGTGTTTATACAACACCATCCTGCTGGACACCCGAGAGGATTTTAGTGCATCAGTACGCCGGGAAAGTCTCCAATCACACAACTGTAAACATATTTTAAGAATCTACTAATGAACTCTATTTGAAGAAAAAAATGGAGACTTTGCCGGCGTATGACTGCGGGTGTGCCGCCGGATTGTGTTGTAAAAATACAATATTTCAATATTTCAGTTCCTGAGGAAGACGGCGAAGATAGTCGGTGAAAAATTGTGTTTTAAAAGCGCAATCCAGCGATACACCGGTGAAGACATCATTGTATTTGAAGAGTTTTCGTTTCATATCTAAAACCTTTTTGTGAGAAAACATTCCAAAGTGTACTCCTTTAAAATTATTTAAAGAAGTATTTATTTTGGGATGAGGATATAGCATTAATCTTAATGAAAAAAACTACTTTTTAAAATTAAGAGAGAATAAAAAAGTTTGGTAATTTGCCTGTTGGTGCAATATCGACGGCATGAGTGAAAGAGAGCGTCAACATGGCCTGATGCCAAGTCGCAAGGATGGAATGAATCACTAAAGAATCATAAGTGGTTGTAGACAATTGCTTACTAGCTCACAGTGCTTATAACCCCTGTGATCTGATCCTGTTGTTTAGCGCAGCCAACTTCTAGCGACTCAAATCATGCTTATTTACCGAAATAAAATTAAAAACAATACCAACAAAAACGAAGAAATTGATGGTGGATATCTTTATCAGGCAAAGTAATATCACCTAAGAGCTTTGATGTCTCATAGGCAGGCCAAAAGAAACAACTTTTCCATTCATTTTTGTAGCCATAAAGTTAACCAGGTCGCCGTAGTCAAATGGTCAAAGACGTTCGTTCAGTATACTATCAGTTGGCTGCCGCAAATTAAAAAGTGCGTCATATATATATATATATATATATATATGCTGGGCGAGCTATAAAACATGTAGTAGCAGAGATTAATTTCTACTTTTGTGGGTACTATTAACGGTGCTGTGAATCCCTGACATTGCGTGAATACATGTTGTTGCTTAATTTATTTTTCTTTGTATATATTTATTTTTAAGTTGTTTATCATTTTCAGAGATCGGTTACTTTGAGAATCTGCATTTTCATTTTTTTATTATTTTTTTTCTGTGTGAACCTAAAAAACTTCCACGAGGCTTCACATTTCACTTATGGCGTATCGTTTCACGAAATTAAGAAATTTATTCTTTTCAAAAAAAAGAACTATACACCAAATCATTTCACCTTCAATATAATTAGGAAGAGCAATGACAAAGATGCCGAAATCATGAAAACCTCTTTACAAGTATTAGTGGCCTAGTAGTCATGTAATGAATTTTTATTTCATCAGTTACCACTCGCAAACTTAAAAAAAAATGAATACACCCGGAACCATACATCTTTACTTACAATTGGCAGTCGCTGACAGTTCTGCTGCAATCGTTTGCAATGACGTTAACATCAGCAGGCTTATTCTATGATTGGCAGTAAACATCTGTCGTATATTTGAGTTACTGGCATGCAAGTGTTGCGATATTTAGTCGTACTGGAAACATATTTTTTTAAAAAAAAATCAGTTTTGGGTACACATGGCTTCTCGGTCATCCAGTTTTATTGAAGTTTTTTTCTGTAAATTATTTGAGTTACTGGCATGCAAGTGTTGCGACATTTAGTCGTACTGGAAACATATTTTTTAAAAAAAAATCAGTTTTGGGTACACATAGCTTCTCGGTCTTCCAGTTTTATTGAAGTTTTTATCTGTAAATTATTCTCAGCTCATACTGATATCAAGAAATTTATTTTAATCAGTCCTATGTTTCCTGGATACCACTGCACATAGTTGGACAGGAAATTTGAAGTGTACGCCCGTGGGAAGAGGGTGACTGCCCCTTCGCTTTACCCCACAGCTAGTGCGCGCTAGTCATAGCCACTCCGGCCAATAAAGGGTAGCAGTTGGACCGTTTCGGAGCCGTCCATGTCGGACTGAAAAACGTGCGCCTGCATTGTGCCGGAGTCCACAATGAAACTTCCGGCTTGTGCGCAGCGCGGCGAGCCTTTTAGATTAAGAGAGAAAAAAGGAGAGGAAAACTTTGCGCAAGGCGCTGACGGTGTTGTAACCCGTGACGTGAGAATGGGGACGGGCGAATTCTCTCCACCTCTCTGTCATCCCACAGGAGATAATTTCTCTTGCACCGGAAGCGACATTGGCGCTTAAGTTTATCGCATTATGTTAATCGAGGGGAGGCGTGTTTTCGCTGACTGCAACATACATCTCAACTCTACTATATAAAAGTAAATTAACAAACTACCTCAAGTACGATGTTTCCAAGAAATCAGGAAAGAGCATGGTTTTTTTTTTTTTTTTTTTTTTTTTTTTTTTTTTTTTTTTTTACAATGTAACGTATCAGAATTAGCGTAATCATTTCAAATTTTCCAGCATACAACATTTGACTTACAATTTCAGGAGATATTGCGAGGGCTCACAATAATGGAATTGTTAACAGTCTGTCATCCTTCCCACACTGTTTTTCACCATCAATGCAACAATCTGCACTACATCTTTGCCATATTTTTGATGAAATTTTTAATTTCTTTGGGCAGTGACGAGACCTATGAAAACTGAAGATGCTGATATTGTTTATACCACCGTTTAGCAATCCAAAGTACCAGTAAAATGTCCTCTTTCAACACGACGACAAGTAGGCTAAAATGTCAAAAATAATTCTATGGATCGCTAACTTACATGGATCTATTTTTTTCTTATATGTATGTTATTAATGTTTGAGACTTTTTTTTTATGAAACCACTATAATACAATAACTCTCAAAATGTCTTTTAAATTCATACGGAAACACAATTTTGAAATTGGAAGTAAACGATTAAAATTGAATTATATATTGATCATTGCTAATATTTACCAACTAAATGAATGATAATGTTATGAACACACAAAGAAAGAGAATAAACTAAGAAAAAGAAATACCAATAACATTATGTTATTACTCAGTGTAGATTTATTTTTTATGTTAGAACTAAATTTTTAATATTCTGCCTGCAGACCATCTACCCCATCTTCCGGGATCACAGGTAACCCGCGGACCACAGGTTGAGAAATAAAGATCTACGCTGTTCACATACATCAAATTTAGAAACGAGGGATCAGAGAAATTGTTGACTTTCCGGAAGTTGTTGATCGAGCATGGAAGATAATGGAGTCCCGTGTATTCACGTAGACTCATAATTTTATCTTTATAATACTTACAACTCAGTCCCATTTTTGGTACACACTTTCCTGTTTCACGTATACCTCATTTTATTTTAAATCTTAACTCTGATAAGTAGTTTTATGAACACACGCTTTAGAAAACATTCTCGTCGCGTAAGTAAAAAATAAAAAAAAGACTCAGTCTTGAACTACACACTTCTAGCACACTATGCGATTAACAGTACTACAAAGAAATTTAAGGCTGCATTAAGTGAAGTGATCTATTTCTATAGCATTACGCTATACTATTATTAATTGTCTTAGGCAACTTCTCATTTTGATGTCTTGCACCCCCAAACCTGGAATTAACACATTTTATGTAATTCTTTTAAGAGTTTTCTGGTAACGTATTCAAAGAGCTTAACTGAAAATGAAAAACTTCAAAAAAGTTTTAGAAAGTACCTTAACGATTAGGATATATTTACAGCGAGAGAATGAAAAGCAATTCCAATGTGACTCATTGCACGTAGCTACAGTAGGGGAGAGCAATCTGCCACTCAAGCCCCCACTACACAGTTGACAGCCGGGTGCCAGCCAGCTATGGAGTGTAATAAGCAAGTTGCTTTACCACTTAGAGGAGAATTGGGGTTCACAATCACGATCTGGAATACACTCTACTAAAGCAGCTTCTCGCAGCCGGGTATCAGAGATTCCTAATAGCTGAAGAGAGAATGATCAATTCATAACAGTATATCATTATTATCTTTAATACACACTGCAATTATACAAGACGTGTGTGGCGTTACTAAAGGATTTCTCTCATTTGAGTAGGTTTAATTCGGAGAAAACAATCCATTACTTTTATTTGGACCACGATTGGTGTATTCATGGAGAACGCCTGTTGATCGAGCTGCCCGCTCAACCGTATCTCCCCACACCTTCACACAGTGAGTGCTTTGAAATCTAAACTCCGAACTTCCACAAATTACGTCACACGAATTTCATGATTTTTGGACCCCTTCCTCACAGGTTGTCACATTTGTGGGACCCCCCCCCCCCCCCGGCCATGGTGTGACGTCACATATTTTACAATTTTAAATTTACAAATTAAAACAGCACTTCGAAAATGATTTGTGTATTTCTAGTTAAAAAGTCATATCAACAATAAAATCAAACATTTAAGAAAATATTTTTAAAAAATAAATAAATATCGAATTGATGATACAAATTTGAGTTATCATGTGTCCATGGATTTTGAACCCATTCCTTGATACTGTTTATATTGGCATTATAGTCATTTCATTCTTGATTTCGATAGTGTTGGGAACGTTCGGCGTGTCAGCATCATCTTCCGCCACGAGCCAAAAAGTGATACAAATTATGCATGTGATGTCGCAAAGTTTATGAAACGTCCCCCCCCCCCCCTTGTCACACGATGTCGCACTTTGTTGATCCCCCCCCCCCTCAAGGTGTGACGTAATTTATGGATGGCCCCTTAGCATGAGCAGATTACAATAATTAATTAATACATTAGAAATAGTTATAAATCTTGTCCGCAGAATAAATAGATCTATTTTTTACTGTGGTATAACAACTTTCAGAGACGCTGGAGTTAAATTTTACAATAATGTTACCATATACAGCACTACTTTGAACAAAAATGTTCCTACGTTGATAGAATTTAACTCTCCACAATATGATAAGATTAAAAATTAAAGTGGAGGATATATTTGCTTTCTTTCTGTTCTGCAAGAGAAGTGTACTAGTTTCTAATCTGTCAAATTCTGATGTGCCAACTGCAATATTTGATTATTTTCATCATGAAAGAACGCATACCCACATTGTTCCATTTAGTTAGCATAAATTAATATCTCTTTTGCAACAGAAATATAATTTCCGTTTGTATAGACTCATAGTTCAATATTTTATTGCTTGAACAATAGTTAAATTATTTTAATTTCAATCGGAGTAAATTTATATATAAAAAAAAGAGTAGGAAAGGTAGGGTCACAAATTCAAATGCCCAGATTTTTTGATAGGAGTACAAAAAAAGAAGTGTTAGGCGAAGAAAAACTGTGGTAGCGAATGTATCTTTAATCTGTGGGTTGAATGATGTTCTGAACTCCTCTTTCCGTTTCTTCTTATTACCCAATAACCTTCAACTTGTTCGTCACTATCACGGTTTAGCAATGGGAAAAAAACGTAGGAGGTAGTCCCTTCGTAGTTTCATTGTAACCGGCAAAAATACTGAATGAAAAATCCCTACGTTGTACGTTAAATAATGTAGCAATTTGGCAAGTTAGTACACTTACTGTTACAGCTCATTTTACCCTCTATGTTTTGCTGTGCCACACTGACCCGGAACTTTTTTCTTAGAGAAGGCTACTATTTTAAGAGAAACTTAAAATAACTCTTTGTGAATATCAAGTATACTTTAGAACAACAAGTTACATAATAGAGGAAAATATTGTCTGCCACTGTACACAATAGCCGCTTCAGTTACCTCCTAGGAAGATTAGAAGTTTGATAATAATGTTCCCATCACCTAGGAAATTTTTCATGTATGAACATTATTTCGAAAAGCAACCGATAAATGTAGCATTTAATGGAGTTATGAATATTATTATCAAACGTACGCCAGTCACATAGCCATTTAAAAACTAAGCTATGTCAAATTTATCAAAATCAGGTATAATTGCGAGAGCTCATCTATACTATTATAACTTTAAAAGTCTGTAACCAAGCTGCGTGTGTCTCTTTATTTGAACGGGAGCCCCGCAAAAACTATCGCAGCATTTTGGACGGGGTTTTCATATTTTTTGAGCTAATGTGCCGTATCAAAATCTGCGTAAATGGATAGTGACTTATATGTACCAAGGGATGGAGGAAATAATTAAATACATTTCTAAACATAAAATCAAGAGATACGGACCACACTTTAATTGAGATGTTCACTCCTTGCACAAAAAACTAAAAAAAAAAAATTACACTACTTAACTTAAAATTCTGTTTAATGTTTTGACTTCAAATATTTAGTTTTCGGTTTTCTTGAATACAGTAAATAAATGGAATAACTGAATCAGATGTAATAATCATTACTAATTCTTCATTACCTGTAAAAATGCATTTGAAGCTTTTGACCACAGACGATACTGCTCTCTGGATTGTTTATATTTTATTTGTCTTTGGCGACATATTCACGGTTTCATGTATTTTGATAAGTATAATTAAAAGAAAATCGTTATTCAAACCACTACACAATATTTTAATTAACCCTTCAATAAGAGTAACAGAAGTGTAATATTTATGGTAAGTAATTTTTGTGCTTAATATAGACAGTACAGGATTTTCGGTAATGTTGGGCAACATTACCGGATTTTCACTATACCGTATCGCCGCAATTTGATATTGATAAACAATTATATCGTTTAGCGGTAGTTCTCGAGATATCGTAAGTCAAAATCAGATTTATATTCAGTTCCTTGTGCCTTTGGTGACGTTTTTAATCTGCTCCAATCCGCATTTCAACCTAACCACAAGAATAAACTCTACATGGCGATACAGAGATGTATTATTCCGCGAGTTTTATTACTCTTGCAGTTCAAACTGAAGTTGTATTTTGAAATTAGTTCTTATAATTTACACTGGGCTTACTTTGAATCCTGAAATCCTGCCATTATAAAAAAATGTATTCATGCTTAGGTGTATCTGCATCGCTTGATTTTGGAGCGGCAATAACAGTATGATTGTGGTTAGGTCGTAATGCAACCTGATCAAGAATGTTCTTGGAACAACAAAAGGCATGAGGCATTAAATTATTGTTAATAATTAATAAGCTGCTTTAATGATTGCAATGTTAGTGATGAAGTGTAATCACTAAAACAAACCAACCGCTGTGCATGTCCATGTCTGTATTTCCATGTGGCAATAGCGACATTTTTTTTGTCCAGGCCGTATTTCAATGTAACCAATTCGATTTTGAGATACGATGATAAAAAATGGCTAGAAGTTCGGGTGGATACGTAGAAATTATAAGGAAAAAATACATTTTATTACCTACGGCATGAGAATGTACTATACATATATGGCGTACGAAAACTGGTCAGCAATTTTAGATTCGTTGTTGTAAATGCTATCGTTTTTATAAATAGCCATTGAATGCATGGAGGAAAGAATTTCCTCCATGCTTGAATGTACTGTCAAAACTATTGCAGACGGTAACTTTCGTGTTGCCTTTATGTCTAAGGTGCATTTGTTTTTGCATTAATAGGCAGTTTCTATCCTCTGGAAAATGTGTCTCAAATTTCTTATTGGACTGTTAGCCATAATGTTTTATATATTATATTGTGTTAAAATATAAGTATAATAAAAAATTTCGAACTAGAGTAATTAAAACTGAATTTCAGGCAGTAAATAAAAGCAAGTAAAATCTTGAAATGAAATCTATATTTTTTGCTTCTCCAAGTTAATATTTGATACTAAACTAAAAATGCTCAGAGTATTTCCATACACGCCAAGACCCGCGTGTGCGAAGCAACGGGTAAATGCTTGTATAGTATAAGGGGTGATCAAATAAAAAGGTACGAAACGACACGATGGGTACCAATGTAGACTTTATTCAGAATATACACCATAGGCCTGAGCACAACGATCCCACTGAAGAACAAGCCGCAGGATTCCTTGTTCCCAGAATTCCTGTGGCCATGACGAGACCCAGTCCTTCACAGCGTCCTTGAGTACGTTGTCCGATTTGAAGCGCTTCCCTTTCAGGTGTTTCTTCAGTGGACCAAACACATGGAAATCGCAGGGCGACATGTCCGGACTGCAGGGCGGATGGTCCAACGTCTCCCACGTGAACTTGGCCAGTTCCATGTGTGTGACTCTGGAGACGTGTGGACGCGCGTTATCATGGAGCAGAACCACACCCTCCGTGAGCAGCCCCGGTCTTTTGTTCTCGCTGTCAGAAATCGGATAACACCTCGCTGATCTTCAATCGTCTAATTTTGCAACGCGAACGCCATCCTGTCCTCATACGGACTGCTGCATCATTTGGACGCCGCCGCTTTTGATAAGAGCCTCTGCTCTCTACATCGCTTGCGGGCGCCCGCGCATGCTCCGATCCCAGTCAGAGACTCCAATCGCATCCCGAGATGTCTCGCTACCTTCTCCCATGGCGGAATATGCAAATATTTAACTGTTACGTTTTTACGTCGTTTCGTACCTTTTCATTTGATCACCCCTTGTATATAATCATATTTAATACTTCCAAAAGGTGTTTTTTTGTGTGTCGAATCGTCTTTCATCCTTCATACTTACGCAAAATCGATAAATGAGATATTATTTTAAAGATAAAAATTTCAGCTTTGGTACCATTATTAATTAAGACAGTATGTTTTCAAAACTCAACCCATAAATGGCAAAGTTATGAACAATCAAGGTCATGGAAATCCCACAATTCAGGGTGAAGTTACTAGGCTCTACTGGCGTCAGTAAGGAGTGACTGTATTACCGCTAAGTAGAGCACCACATATCACAAAGATATTGATAAACTGTGTGTGTTTTCTAGAGTAAGCCTCTAAGGATATTTCGTTTCTGTCAAGGAAAGATTTCATAATTTCTGATTGTTTCGTAAGACATTATATGTGTTTTGATATGTATCTGTTTCAGTTGAAAAATAAACAATAGCTACAAATGAGCCGTTTCTTCTTTCATCCTACACCAACCTCGTTATTCATCGTATGTCATTCACGAAATTTTTATACGAGCCACCTAGTAATACAAAATTAGTCGAGTTACCTATTTGTAAAAATTGATTTGGTCAGACTGTCACACGTATAAACAGACAGTCAAACATTAGTACTAAAACAGCAAAAACGACAAACGTAAACAGAAGTTCTAATCTATAAATTTGGATTTGGCACGACTATAACTCTTTCCCTGTACCATCGAATGGGGAAAAGTAAAGCTACAAACTGCGTTTCAAGTGCTTGATAACGTAAGCAGTATAAGAGATTTTACGTTTCCCGTAAATAAATGCAGCATTCAAAGGACGCGAGGTATATGCTTCTGAGAAGAGTTGTCGATTAGAGTAACTCTTAAAAAGTGGAGTTGCAACCAAACGAAACCAAGGAAATTAAATTAACAAATAAGCATTTATCTCTTCATGTTCTTGGTGGTTGCTTTATTACGGAAGAAATAGAGGTTTCGATCTCTGCTTTTTTTTTTTTTAACTGCTTTACGTCTCTCAACAGCGAGGTCTTTAGAGACGGGAAAGGATGGGGGCAATGAATGGGAAGGAATTCGGCCATGGCCTTTTTAAGGAAGCATCCCGGCATTTGCCTGGAGTGATTTGGGAAACCATGGAAAACCCAAATCTGGATGCCCGGACGGGGATTCGAACAGCCGTCCTCCCGAATGCGAGGCCAGAACGCTATCTGTTACACCACCACGCTCGGTCCGATCTCTGCTGAAGACAGTGAATTTTCACATAGCACGTACACAAATATGTAAGTACACTGATGAGCCAAAACATTATGAATAGTGAAGCTGTTTGGTGTGGATTAAGGCTTTCGACAAGTCCTTGGCAGGTTTCCGGAGGTATCTGACACCAGATGTCTGCGAACAGATAACGAAATTCCCTTAAATTACGGGCCAGTCGTTTGTGGGTATGGAGTTGGCGCCCGATAGCGTCCAGATGTAGTCGATTGGGTTGCGATCAGGCGAATTTAGTTACCAAGACATCAAGGTGACTTCACTACTTGCTCCTAGAACACATGTAGCACGATTCTGGCCTTGCGATACGGACAGTTATCCAACTGGACAGTTTTATTATCCAGCCATCGCTGTAATTGAAGACATGAAACATGAAGGGTACTAGTTGATCACAGCTGTCATGGTGTCTTCGATCACTACCAGAGGTCTCATGCAAGCCCAGGTGAACGTCGCCCACACTATAATACTGCCCCCACAGGCCTACATCCGTGACTTGGTTCATGTTTCAAGCAGCTATTGCCTGGAAGACGGTGTATCCGGACAGGACCACCGACCTGGTGTAACAAGAAACATGCTTCTTCCGTCCAGGCGACACGTTTACATTGATCCACGGTTCAATCTCGATGAACTCGTGCCCACCGCAGTCGCAATTGAAGATGTCGTTGGGTCATCACGGGAACACGTAGGGGTCGTTTGCTGTAGAGCCCCATTTTCAGCAATGTGCGCTGAACGGTGTGCTCCGATACACTTGTGCCTGGACAAGCATTGTACTCTGCCGTCAGATCTGCCACAGACCACCCCTTACCCTGCTTTACAGAGCGGGTAAGTCTCCGACCTCCACGTTCTGTGTTGAGGCGTGGACATCCACCACCTTGTCGCCTGCTCGTGGTTTCACCGTACTTCAGTCATTTTCCATAGAGGCTCACTACAGTAGCACGAGAACAGTCAACCAGCCTCGCCGTTTCCGAGATGCTCATTCCCAAGCGCCCGGCCATAACAATCTGCCCTTCGTTAAAGTCACTTATGTCTGTGTATTCCCCCATTCGACACACGTATCGTCGTTAAAATGACTCCCCACGCGTCTCTGCTCTGATAATATAGTTATCTTACCTGTGACCTACCAACAACGTCACTAGACGACATTCAATCTCGCAGTGGCAGTGGTCATATCATATCACAGCCAGACATAAGAAAGCTTACTATCGCTCGTTTGCTGAATACCGGCGCACATCAGATAACATTTTCCTGCATGAGAAGACACAATCATTCAATTTTGCGTTCTGGGTAGACCTCGTGATCAACAAAGATGATAAAACTAATAAGTCAGATAATAAATGACAAGTTCCTGACCTTCGCTTCCAGCAGGTCAGGTCCGGCTGCTTTCCGCCCATCCCGCTAGCAGAATAGGTCGACGCTAGTACCAGCAGAGTTCAATTTCCGGTGCGATCGGCCGCATTCACTTAACTAAAACGATCGCGGAAAACACATTAACAAGAACTGCTGCCAATTTCCTTTCCATTTTTTAAGTACAAATAATGCCCCTGACCTCAAATTACCAGTTCACATTGATTCATGGTAGCTTGAAGGTAGCAACGTTATTTTAGGAATTGAAACACGAAGGCTGTATTTCAGAAGGAGATTTTCTGTGTCGTGCCCTTTCCGACAGCACCCCAATTGTATTAGAACGTTTCTGAGCATCTTCTTATCCCTTCCATTTTTTTCTAGGTGTTGTGGCGTACTGTACTTGTTCTAAGAGCAGTTTTTCGCAACTTTTCAACCTATGTTTGGCTCCATTTTTTAAATTTCATCGAATTTTTTTCTTTCACTAATTCATATTTCGACAGATTTAACAAACCATAGTCACCATCACGCAGAATTTACGATAAATTGTACTGCTGAAATTATATTCACATTACGTTTCATATTGTCTTTTATGAAGACGCACTTGTTCAAAAATTCATTTAATTGCGATTAAGCACATGATGCGGTGACAATTTCGTGTTTATTATCTTAAATTTTTTTGAGTGCATTTTCCTATCAGCTTTCTTTTTCCATTTACGAATATTAATTTTCAATTATTTTAATATTTTTAGTAGATTGGTCAGCACTTCCTCTGGTTATTTATTCCAATTCCTGACTCCCTTACCTACAAAAAATTTGTCAACTCACTTATTCCTGAAATCGAGTGCCGTCATGGTCATCTTTTCCCTTCCATACACTACTATTAATTCTTCTTCCAATATACTACAGCCGATTGGTTAAAAAATCCAAGCCTGACGTATTTCAAGATTAGGTAGTGGACTTCTCTTCACGGCTCTCCAAAGCATCGTCGCGTTGTCGCTACTGAAGTCTTCAAATTTAAGCCAAATTTTTTATGTTTGCTACATATTTCATTCATTATTGCGATATCAGTCTGAATTAAGGAGGTTTTTTTTTCCTGTAAGGTAGTATTATTACATGTCAAAGCAACTATAATTTAAAAACTTTTGCTTATTTTGCTTGTAACTTACAAAATATGTTAGCTGTAAATATTTACAGTATTTGTTGTTTAGATACAATATCATCACCAACATCTTCCTTTATAGAACTAGCCCTAGTGATCTGTTGCGGTCTCCCTCCATCTTATAGTTGAGCTTCCAGGCTTAAGGCATGGACCCTAAAGTGATGTAAGTATGAGTATGCTTGTTTTAATATAAGTTACTTTTTAATATTAATTAAAAAAAGTAACATTGATTAATATTAATTAGATAATATGTTGTAAAAAATGAAGAGGGATATCTATGACCAGCGAAAGAAGTTCTATGTCTAGTGGTTCTTATTTGATTTAACAAGATTTATCTCCAACATCTGAACTCCAAAAATTTGATAGTACTGTTTTGATTATAAGAAGAAAGATTAGAAGTGAAGAATAGGATTTTGTGAAGAGAAGATAAGCGCCTTTATCTGTGTATTGATGACTGTGTTGATCCACCTATTTTTCAAATGTTTTTTAAGGGAATGTTAACGAATATCAATAAATTAAATTAAGAAAAACTTTATTTTCTGCGCTGGTGTAAAAAGAAGTTTAAAGTTTCGTTTTATTTCTTTCTTTTAGTTTTGAAGTTATAAAAGGTAATATTAGTATAAATTCCACGGGCGATTTAAAATGATCTTCTCATGAACGTCTTGATCAATTATTTACCATGCAGGAGATTTTACTTCGACAACAAGGATACAAAGTGAGGGATTCTGTCTTGAAGAAGTAGAAATAAGAAGCAATTCAATCACACAGGCAATTTTTTTCCTCTGTTGATGTTATGTAGCACTTTTAATTTATATGTTCTTTTTTTTTCTTGACATAATCTTTCAGTGTATGCTCTGAAGTTTTTTCAGGAAATTCATTTACATCGCAGTAAGTCGTCGCTCAGCTTTTGCTTTTATTTTCCAGTTTCAGAGTAGGTCTTGCCATAATTTTATATACCTTAACTCTGGTGCTTTAGATTTTTATTAGGATTAAAGACAATTGTTTATCTTCGGTACTCTGTTGTAATATATTTTGAAATGTATATATTTTTCTTCCACGTTTGTTATATAGTAGCCCAAATATTTAAATGTGTTGGCCCGTTCTAAAATTTCATTATTTAGACTATCCATTTGTTTCTTTCCTTGAAATATTATGATTTCCATATTAATGTTTTTGGCTGCCATGTTCGTGAGATTTACTGAAAGTTAGTTGTTGATCATCCTCACTAACAACTATTAATACCAGGTACTGGAAATAAAGTTAAAATAAAATAAGTATAGATTTTTGAGATATTCGTGTAACTAAAATGGTATAAAACTAACAAGATTAACGATCGCTCATTTCTTTATTGACCATTAAAAACAACTGATACGATACCTTATTCCTCTACTTGACGAGCTCTTAATAACTTTATTCCCACGCTGGTTTAGAAATTTTATTTCTGCGTCCCCCTTAATTTTACAGAATACTTCCAGAAAATAACTTATAAAAAATTAAGTTAGATTTTTAGATTTTGGGCCAACGAAACAGATAATTTGTAAAACTTTGAATGCGATTTATACCGTTTACGAGAACAATAGGCTTACGTTTCCCCTTGGTTACGGAAATTTAAGAAGCATAGAATAGTATTTATTTTTAGCGCTTATTGTTGGTGCAAAAGCGCATAGCGCCTATTCTTAAACAAACTCTATAGTCTTTCAAATTTTTTATATTATGTTTATTATGCGCTGTCATCTTTCCATATGAAGGGGATCTAAAGCTACAAACCACAATATCAGCTGCAATATGTCATATTGCTGGTACTAAAACCACCCAATGAGCAATTCCCAAACATGGTCAGGTTAACCTTAAAATGCTTATCATTAACAGTGAAGAAATTTTAAGTTGTCATCATTAACAAATGAATGTGTCTATTAAATATGTACTTCTAAATCTTTCTGTATTATTATTATTATTCGTGGATTGTGCAACGACACCTATCTTAACGATCCGATAAACGAATTTTTAAGGCTCAATGATAGCAAACCAGTACAAAAGATGTTGTCTGAGGTTTCAACTTGAGATGGTGAGATGCTACAAGATCCACTACAAGAGGTATTTGAGGATGCAGGCTCGCAAAACAAGCCGGCCGTTCTGTCTGTCGGTGACTACTTTCTTTGTGCATCGGCAGAGCTAAAGTTTCAACCGTGAAGGCCAGCTTAGAGCGTATCAGGCAACGGAAAACACTGTTGCCAGCTTCGCAAGTAGTTTCGCTAATTTGTTCACCTTGTTTCTTGCGACCGCCAGAAATGTTTTATCAAAGATAATAATGATCACGTCTCCGCTTTGTTTTAAATTCCGCTTGCGAAAATCTTTCCAGATAGTTGGTATTTGTGCGGAACAAACTCAGTGTTAATTTCGAAAGTAAAACCGTACAAACAAGTTCGCAAATGCTCATTTCTTTACGGATTAAACAACCGCACAACATGCAAAATCAGGTATAATTTTCCTGTTTTGTATGTTCCGTAATCGCATATATACATACAAGCGCCATCTTCATAATCGATACTTTCCTTGAAATATTGCAAAAATAGAATGTAGTCTTACAAAGTCAGCTGAATTGTTTATTGACAGAGGATTTTAAATTTTATTTCTCTCAAAAACTATTTTTTTGAAACTTAAGTCTGGAAATAATACGACTATCAGGTACAAGTGAAAGATACAAAATTCTTATTTTTTAATGCCAAAAGTCTAACATACTACAGAATAGTTCAACATCGAGAGAATAACTGTAAGTTTCTCCATTTATTCTGAGCTGAAATCTCCTGTCATAACTACCTGTCAATTAGTAAAAAGATACTTCACAAACCTAGGAAGTTATTTACTACTGATGTTTCTACAGGACTAGTGAGTTAAGCAGAAGTTTCTACCCTCAGGTACAGTACTAACATTTCCAGTTACCTGGAAACGTTGTAGAGAAATTTTTAAAACTGATTTTTTTAACAGTTTTTTATGGAACACATAAATAGTTTTCATTTGCATTATAGTATGATATTCTTTACGAAATGACTGAAGTGAAGTAGAATATAGTAGTACATTCTGGAAAGTTAACGGTAGTCCTTTAAGTGTATCAATAATTCTCAAGTAACAGATAGCGTAAGGCTTTTGGTTTCTGCGTATGAAGAACTTATGTACACCTAAAGTAATACTGAAATCTCGTCAACTAACAAGAGATACAAAACTTTGACCATTTAATCGCAAAATCAAGAAAACCTCTTGTTAACATAACCTTCGTCAGAATTGTTTATGGTGATTTCAGAATGATTTGTATTGTACAGAATTACGTTAAATTACAATCTGACGTTAAGTATAGTTCTTACAGGATAAATATTACTGATGGTAGTTATATTACTTTTATGGGCTGCGTTTGATTACTTCAAAATCTTTGCGGGAAAATAATTAACAAGATTTAAGTATTCAGAGTGCGAGTAGTTTGCATGTTTCAAAATCAGCTCGCAGAGACCTTTGAATAGATTAAAACGATAGTTGACACTCCACAGTTTCCAATTTAAATTAATTATCGGCGTCATCCAGATATAATACCATTTTTAGAAAACATATTACAATTAAAAATAAGTGCAATAAAATATAAAGCTAATAAAACAGAGCGCAGCTAAAGCAGAATGCTTTTAAAATATAACGCTATTAAATCAGAGTGGTACAAGAGAAGCATTACATCGGAACTTTACTTTGCAGTATGGCTGTTGTGGAATCAATTTAATACAGCATAAAGGAATTAAAAATTTCAGGTGAATCTAAAAATTTACAGAAATTTTGTTCATAAATCTTAATGTGAATGAACGGTCTGGTAATTCAATGGTTGCCGACGCCGGCAGCGAAGGATATAGCGTGCTAGCCTCGAGCTGAAGGGGTCACCGGTTCGAGACGGGCCACGGGCATGAGTGATTTTAACTGAGTGTTGTGATTGTCTTGAGTTGTCTGTAGCATGATGAGTCTAGTACACATTGAGTGCAGCGATAAATGTTACGAATTTGGAATAGCATAGTGCTGGCTGTGTGAAATAGCATCAAAAAAAAGTACTTAAGGCGTCTGACTCGAGATCGAAAGGTCCCCGGTTTGAATACCTGTCTCAGCAAGGATTTTAAAAAGGTCCTTAACCCGACCTTCACCTCTAGAACAACTTGCTGTGTAAAGTGAAGTAGGTACGGCCAGAACGCTTCCATGGTTCTGATTCCACGTTAAACAGTGGTCTCCTATACCTGATAGATTTACCGAGTTAGGTTAAGGCGGTTACGATAGAAATGGAATGCGCGTCCAATAAAAACCCTGTCATCAGATCATTACGACTATACGAACCTTAGTGTGAATACATAAAGAAATTATATTTATATTATAATTTTTACGTAAAGGACATAGAAAAACAGATTTTTTACGAGATTGTATCAGTTGGAATAGAATGAATCTACTGAATGACGTTCCGTAGCGGAATATTTTCTGCACCCTGCAGGATACTCACCCAGAGGTCAACACAGCTGAAGCAGCGCATGTGATCACCACAGCGCAGGCGTCCAGTCCATATGTCGTCTCATCAGGCGGACACTTGGCAGGAGAGAGAGAGTCGCTGGTCGTCTGCTGTATCCGAGCTCTTGGGCCTACAGTCACCGTCTTTTTTCTATGGCTGTACACGGCTCAAGACAACTGATAATGTCCATTCCATAAATCAGAGTGGATGAGTGAATGAGTGAGCTACCAATACTCTCGACCTTCATAACATCCGTTACGAACCATGACCGGACAAAACAGTATAACCAAAATTTTCAAATTTTGACGAGTTCATGCTTATCGACAGGAGTGCAATGAATTATCGATGTCAAACTTATAGCTTAAAACGACTCGTGATAGAGAATGTGCGGTGGTGGCGTATTTTATATGCTTTACGTATGGTATACAAAAAAAAAGAATTTTAATAAATAGTTGTTTTAAAATAAAGTAATGTTGGGAGCTTTAGTTTGAAAACTTCCACACTGATTCCAAGACTAGAGCGTCACAAGCAACACCTAACACATGGGAAACGTGAGCTGACAGTCGTCCTCGAGCGAAGCACCAATTCATACCAAGAAACCAAATTACGTTCTGAAATATTATTTCTAGAGCTGAGTTTTAGACACTCCTTAGGCACTTTATCAACAAACACACAGTCACTAGAGCAATCAATAATCACTTCTGTTAACGCGAACGGTACTGCTTGCAGGACTTTCGTGACGGGCTGAATGCTGACAGTATGATCGAAGTATATAGCACGTTGTATGCTTCGGTAACTTGGCACAGTACATTGGACAGCATAACAGCGCCACATGTGGTCTGATCGAAGTTTTCGCAGTGCCTGCAGAAGCAGTGCGGGACGCCTGTTGGAGGCGTGGTGCAGTCGCGGCGGTCCGCGAGCCACTGTTCCGCAGAGCAGACTGCCCGCCTACCAAAACCACTGTGCAGCGGTGGCAGCGGCGGGAGGCGAGCGGGCCTGCGCCGCGTCCCTCCACCACGGCGCAGGCTACCGGCAACCGCTATCACGGGGCGTACGTGCCAGTCCAGAGTGTCACACAAAGACCAGATTAGTCAGACCTGCAATTCTGTGTGCGCTGATTACTACAATGCAATTTCGTCCAACATGCAGTTTCCAAATGACGGAAAATTATTAACATAACTTCTGTGATCTTGAGATGCTACTGAATGGCATGAACAAAATATTGAAGGGAGATTTCGAACTAAATACGTAAAAATGCAGCAGAAATAATAGCAATAATAGTAGATTAAAAATAAAAATAGTATCGGATGCTATAGGAGAATAATTTTAAAAACAGAATAACACTAGTGAAAAGAGAATACTGATCTAGGACTAAGAAAGAACATTTTAAAACTCTATGTTTGAAGAACAGCACTTTATGGTAGTGAAGTATGGACTTTATGAGTACCAGAAAGAAAGAAAATTGATACATTTGAAATGTGGTGCTATTAAAGAATGCTGAAAATGAAGTGGATAGATAAAGTACGAAATGAACGTGTTTTTGAAAGGATGGGTGAGGAAAGAAGTTTGTGGGAAATCCTCACAGAAAGAAGAGATAGGATGGTGGCTCATGTTTTGAGTAATGCGGCATTGGTTAATTTGCCGGTGGAAGGAACAGTCGAAGGTAAGAACTATAGAGGAAGGAAGATATTAGATTATATGAAGCAGATAATTGAGTCGTGGGTTGTAATGGTTATATTGAGGTTAACACAAGATAGAAAGGGTTGGAGGATTGTGTCAAACCACTCGAAAGACTAATGACAACAAAATAAATATTAGCTTGCAGACTTTCCTTCCGTTCGCCGTGCGGCAGCGAAGTTGTCGTATTCGTTAATAGTCGGATATCGTCATTGAACTTTCGAGAGCTAACTCAGTGGTCTTCATCAGGAGCCGTTTTTAACCGTTGAATTTACTTCGTATTAATTTTTCAGGTTATGAAGGCAGAAGAACTAGTTACCTAGCTGTTGAAACATTGTATTTTGACCACTCCGATTAAGACTTCGTCACAACTTCTAAGTAATTATCTTTACTTCTGAATTTACTCGCTTTCTGCTCACCATATGTTCATCGTATGCTTATCAAATTCCTTTATTCTCCGTTCACCCTTTTTGAGGTTACGTTTGGTGTACAACATTGAAGTTTAGTAGTATTTGAATGAGCCATTAAAGGATCCGGTCTTGGTCAATATTGTGGATGGATGCAGACAGTTAGCGACATCAAAAACGTCTGGACGAAAGAACGATAATTATAGACAGCGGCGTTCCAAATGACGGACAGTAATGTTCTTTTCTTATATTTTTTGTTTCATTGACGATAAGATCAACAGAGTCAAGATAGGATTGTGTGTGACAAACGGGGGATAATTTGGCCACGGCCTTCTTCTCGGCATTCGTTGGAGTGATTTCATGACAAGAAAACAGAAACCTACATGTACTAACAGGGAATCGAAGACGTGTCTTCACGGATGTCAGGCCTGAATTTTGCCACTTACCCAACATGCTTGGTATAATGTTAATCTTGGACCTAACATTTTCGTTATTACCAAGATGTTGCTACCATCAGTGGTGAAGAATGAAAAGTCTCTCATGTCTGATGTGAGAGAAATTCCATGTTTTCTGAGGTGAATGACCAAAACAAATTTTTCAGGTAAAAAAACTTCAAACTTTCACTTCGATGCACGCAGTTCATTCAGTGCAACATCACGAAGAACCAAAAAGCAACCGGGACTGAGGAGCCCAAATCCTCAAAACTGCAACACAGCAACCAACGAATAGGTTCACCACCTTAAGAGACAGACAAAGCGGTGAAACACGTTTTAAGGAAATTACCCATTCCTCCAAAACCAACTAAACAGTTTGCTTACTAAGAGTAAAAATTGACAACCTAACTTACCGCACAAGGTTCTTGGTACATTTTTAGACGGTAAACATTAATACGAGAACTATCAGACTACAACTAACCGCTTTTTGTTGATCACTGACAATAATTTGATGTATCGGATATTTTCACAATATGGTACAAGTAAATCTAACGAGTGAGTAAAATATAACATTAAGTAATAAACGTCATTATCTTTAAGCTGTGTGACATTGGCGATCTTGTAAGATACGGTTTCATGTTTGAACAGCAGGCCCATCAATTGAACTTTAACGGAGTTTTCCGTAATCACCCAGGAGAATGTATGATGGTCCCAAATCACCGCCTAAAAACTATCACTTTATTTCAAACAATTATCATATAAAAATAATTAAACAAAGAAAAATCTATTACGAAAGGTGAATGAAAAGTTAAAAATAAACTCATAGACATTAATCATTTTAGTTGCTGAAAGTTCTTAAATACTTCTTCATTATGTTACAACGAAAATATCTATAGCGATTATGTTGGGTGATCATTATTAAAATTGCAGGCAGCTCTAGCTTCATGTAAAATTTTATTTTTACCACATTACAGGTAAATTAATTGGAAATTATTTTTGTATTTATTAATTAGATAATATCATATAAGTATTCCATATAGGTCTATACTTATAGCGAGTTCCCGACTGCACCATTTCTTAAGCAACTGGAATTATGACCACAATGAAGGGAATATTTATTTATCACAACTTTCTGCCGTTAAAATCACTACTGTTGAAGAGCTTGTTTTTTAAATTTCATACAGTTTTCGCAGTAGAATTTTTTTATATATATATTTTTTCTTCTTCTTAGTTGACTGCAAGAGATAGGTATTTATTATGGAAGCTGTATTGAAATATGTGTTATACTTGCTTTCACCAACGTTATAGATTCCTCAAACTTATTAGTAGAAAATACCAATACACAAACAGAATTAATAAACAAGTTAAAATGATATTGAGTAAACAAACAAACAAGATTATGTTAACAAAAGGATGGAAAGTACCTGCGAGAACGGGGTCTCACAGCTGATAGTCTTTGAATCCGAGAAGAAGATTCTCAACGAAGTTTTTGAAACCATTAGTAAAGAACAGCAACAACAATAAAATTTGCCTTTTGGGGGAAACATGCACAGCATCTCAGTGCTCTTTAGCGACTCTGAGTAAATGTTGCTCGCTTTGCCTTGAGGTCCCTGCCCCGTGCCCAGGCTGTTTCAGTGCTGCCCGCAAATTGAGTTCGTCTCCATAATTTAACATAAACTGTCGCAATTATACATTTTTAGAATCCTATTTAAAATGATACCCAATGCTTTGAGCTTATATATGTATTGGATATTTTAGATTTAGTGAAAATATTTTGTACTAGCTTCGAGCCCATCAAAATGACGGTTTGATCGCAATATTCTGGCAGTTCCTTTTTTTTGTGGTTGGTTAATTATGCGGAATTGTTATTACATAGTGCTAATTTAATGCTCTACATATTTCATTTGTAGTTAACAGTGGCAATACAGTAGTAACTTCTACTGAATTAATGATGACTGAAGTATAGAACCAGTAAAAGAAAAAAAATGGAATCGCAAACACTTTTGCTATCCATGTAATATCAGTTTTATTCCTGGTCCAGGCACAATTCAGCACGTTAAATATGAAACTACTTGCATCCGCATTAATTAATACCTTTAGTAATATGGCGCTTATGAAAGCATTTAAATGGTTTGTAAAACTCGTTTGAGAGTGAATTATGCTGTAACAAAATGTGTCAGTTGCAATTCTTGTCAACTTAACCACAACCTCCACTAATATTACTTTCGAAAATAATAGTTTCTATTACTCTCATATGAATAACGACGGGCATCACCTATGGTGGTAGTAGGAAGTTAGTATGGAAAAACATGTAAGGAAAAACGAATAACGATCGGGTCTACTGGAGATCGCGATTCCGCCAAAATAACGTTCAGTAATGATGTCATAATACTGCTGTAGTCAATCGCAAGATATATTATTTTTAAGCAGTAATTCGGTTGTAATACAGCCTGTACCATTATTTTCAAACACAAATTAAGTTGTAACACAGCTTGGACCGACATAATACAGCTTGGACAGACATAATACAGCTTGGACCGACATAACACAGCTAAATGTACTTCAGAAAGTATTTCTAGAGGAGTCTTGCGTTTGACCATGGCAGTGTTATAAAACCAATTCCTGGCGGAATCGCGATTTCCAGTAATCCTGATTTATTTAAATAAATGCTTTTACTTTAAGTGACGGAAAGTATAATATCAAAAACGGATAACTGTCATTTATTTGAGTGATACATTTCGCAATTCGTACATTTCATGTAAACTTTTTCCAAGTTTTTAATAAACTTCATTGTTTATCTTCTGCCAAAGAAATTCTTAGGTTATGTTTTAACCTAGTTCTCATAACTGATACAGATAATGTAATGTAAACATCGAATACTCTTCTCCTTACATTAAATTCTGTATCTAGTCATCGTAAATAAACAAAAAGCAACATATAAATTTAAACGAACCTACCAATTGTAGCTTTGTGACGTATAATTATCTCGCATTAATTTTATCCTTGCTCGTCGAATGTTTGTGCAGTTACTTCCAAAACAGACTATTCCTTTTTATCTGGCAAAGCAGTTACGTTATAGCAGAGACCATGAGAAAATTAAGTTTCTAAAATATTACTTTCAGTAGCGACATGTTACTGAAAAGTGGTCGTAGTTCCAGCCGAAATATTTTTACACATTTTTTTAAGAATAAAATGTCACGAAAATCAAACTTAATTCCTGTATTATGGCAATTAATTTCATAACAGTTGCGTATGTATTAAACTGTGTAAGTGATTTCTAATATCTCTGCTTACTGCTATTTTGCGGGCAAGAATATCGTTGTTCAATTGCGATTGATAAATTTTTACATCGCTTATACATAGTTATATCCTTGATGATTTAAATCTACATAAAAAGGTAACTTAAATCTCATTTAATAGCTAACACGTTTATCAAAAACTAAGGGATATCATCTATGATGGTACTAGGAATTTATTCTGGAAAAGTTTGTAAGGAAAAATGAATAAGAATAATTTTTAGTGATATCTTTCGTGGTATGAGTACGTTACTCTGGTTAGATTATCAGAGTATTTGGTTAGGATTTTATTTTAATAGATGTGTTTTATTTTAAATTTCGGAGACTATAATTTCGAAAACGGTTAACCGTTATTTATTTGACTGATACATTTCGTGATTACATACGTTTCGTGTAAACTTTCTCTGAGTTTTTAATTATCTTCATTGTTTCTTATCTTCCGCCAAAAAAATCTTAGGTTATGCTTTAACCTAGTTTTTAAAACTGATACAGATGAAATAGCGTTACCATTGAATACCTTCTCCTATCATGAATTTCTGCATCTAGTTGTCGTAAATAAACAAAAAATAACATGAAGGAACGATTATAATTTTATAGTGGCTGTTGATTTACGAATGACGGCTGGCGCGTGACCGTTCTCTAGCCAATAGCTATAGACGACGTGCGCAGTCTCCAGATCACGTATTTTATATAAGAGGATTCGTATAAAAACAAATTGTACAAAAGCTTACACGAGTTGCGATGAGATGGATACATTCACTCTGCTCCCTTAGATTATATCATTCTAAAATATGCTGATGTTGTTAGGAATAGAAATCGCAATCTTAGTTTTTAGAATCAATAAATATTTAAAAATCTACACTAATCATTGTTAAAACAATTTGAGAAAACAATCCAGATCATGTCTTATAATCCTTGATTTCTCGGATGTTGAAAATGATCCACAATGCCTAAATGCCAAAATGTGTACAGCTACTACAAAAGTTACATTAAAGTTAGATATATTATATAAAAATTAATATTAAATTTAAATAAAAGCTATGAGCAGAAAAATGTAACTGAAAATAGTATCATATAATATTTTCAGCCATGGTAAAAAAAAATTTCTTAACACAAACGCATATAATTTTAGTTAGTTAACGGTTTTCAAATCATAAATGTCACCTGAATAAATTAGAAAGTACGTATAAACATTTAATCAGAAATTACAACTCTTTACAGATTAAAGGGACAAAGCATAGGGCTTTTTAGTCTTACGGACACACTTCGGCGAATATGCCGAAAGGAGGTAACTCAGCAGCACTCTGGAAGAAAGCAGCTAGAAGGAACAAAAGATTTTAGCCAAATTAATTAAACGTGTAATCGAAGGGACCACTAAACTGTTTGTCTACTTTCTTCTATCATCAAAGTCAATAATATTAAGAGGGAGGGAAGTAGATTTCCCCAGTTGGTTTTAAGTCTGCGCCATATTGAGGGTTCATGGCCATTACAGAATAACTGAGTTTAAATGTCGGCCCAGTTATTTGGGATAATGGCTTCCGTTGATTCCTGACTTCACTTCAGGTGAATGAATGGTAATTCTCCGGCATCGCATCCAAGAGGATGGGAGGTCGAATCGCCTTCCGGTAATCGAAATACGGTTTTCCATGACATCCCGAAATCACTCCAGGCGAACGCAGGAACAGTTCCTTCAAAAAGGGTATGGCAGGCTTCCTTCCTGTGTCTTATCCTCAGTCTTTTCCCGCCACTAATGACATCGAAGTAAAGCCATAAAACAAAAACAAAACTTCCATGATTTTTTTTTTTTTTCATCTCACTTGCTGTAATTCTAAGATACCCAAAGTCGGTAAAGTCCAAATGAGGAGTGGAAGGGAGGGGGATGACGGAAGGTTGAAACTATTCCTTGTGATTTTATGTCAGTACTGGGAGGACTAGCAGCATTTGCCAACATAATGTAGGAAAATTTCATAAAACAATAGTGGTGACTGTCAGTGCCATGGAGGGTGAATTTGTAAATCACCGCGGTTATTCCTCACCGGTTAAGTATGGCGTGTAGCCTCTCTGTAATTTACATAATATTTTTATATTAATTAATTTACTATAAATTAAAATACTTACGATGATTTTATCATACTATGGCAACACTGTATAAATGAAAGTTTCACTAACACATTATTCATCTTCATTCATCACCATAAGAAACGCCCGGAATTTTATCATTTTTTATGATTTTTCGATTAATTTACTATACAAAGAGATACAACTGGGTCAAACCAGAGCGTGGAGACGTCCTAAATGACTCTGCAGTCGAGTGGGTAAGGTATGCCCAAGTGTGTGTGCTCATAGAGGCATAGCAAGACGAGGGCCGTCCGTTGCTGCGGCCGGTTCCTGATCTGCCCTAGACAGTCCACGTCACTACAATTTCATCACGATATGCTGATGTCATCTTCTAGACGACTTTTACATAAATCACCCACCATCGCTTTGAAAGAAGGCACCATCCATCCTTTAGTTGGCAGCGTTTTAACTCAAAACCGACATTTGATCGATGCACGTGACTTAGTGGGTCATTGATAATGAAATCACTTGAATTGTCCAGGGAATTATGACTCCTACACCACGCCGTGTCGAGGCACAGTAGGGAGTTTTGGGGTGAAAGAGCGATAACGATCCGACATGGCGTTCAGAGGGCAGGTTCAAATCCAGTTCGGCCATCCAGATTTTCATTTTCCTCAAATCAAGCGAAGCAGATGACCGGATGATTCATGCAAAAGGTTGTTGCCGAATTCCTCCCATCGTTTGCGGTATTGTGAGTGACTAATAAGGGCAGGATGTGGCATTCCGGAAAAACGAGATACTATACCAACTCCGACTACGGCCTATTTCCTTCCCAATCAGTCTTAATTATCCGACTCGTGTCTTCAGACCTTGTTTCCGTAATTCAATGTACTGATTTTTAAGTACTACTTTAAAAATAAGAATTAAATGTCTTACGGCAATTTGAAATGTAATGGAGAACGCTGAATGGATTAATGTCGAGGAAGTTAAAAGGCCATTTACATAATTTTAACAAAGTTGTAGGAGAAGGCTGATGTTAGCTGTGTTAGTAACAACGGCTATTTAGAACTGTGAAGTGACAAGATATGACTAAAAATGCTCTAACGTTCAACTTAATTTGAGTTAAGCAAACTACGTAACATTTATAACTGTTTGTTACAGAAACATCTTAATTAGCAACAACAGTATAATTAACAATTAGGCCAGTACCTCAGAACAGAAATGTAAGATGTTTTACCACACATAATTTTATCAGTGGTGGTTTGAAGAATAAAAAAAATAATTCTGGAGCTGTATGATGATTCACTTACAATGGTAACTGTCGGAAAATTGTGTGTTTTGTGCCTGTGCCTGTGTCCGATATCCACTTTAATAAAATGCGTTGTGTTTGAGAATGCGCTCACCTCAATGGCTCGGCAAACCTCGGTGAGTCTCGGTAATGCCCGAAATGTTAATTACATTTACTGCACCACAGCATTGCTTGAACCAGGAAAGTTCAAATAAATAACTGCATTGACTTTATCTGTGCTTATACTGTTAACAAGAAGTGCATATTTAAATAAATAATTAAATTTATTTCATTTGTACTTAGATTGTTTATTTGCAACGACTAGATGCAAAAATTCTTGCAAGGAGAAGTGCATCAGACACGTTATATTCTCTGTAGAAGTTACTGGAACCAAGTGACAACATAACCTAAGAATTTTTTTGGCAGAATATAGCAAAAAAGGAAGATTATTAATCCTCAGTGAAAGTTTACACGAAACGTAGATAATCACGAAATATATCATTGAAATAAATAATAATTATTCGTGTTTTGAAATTATTCTTTGCTTAGAAACTTTTTCATAAAAATTAAATTTTCGTTCATTCAAATCCAAATGTAATTATTTAAAAACATTTTAGCGAAATTCTCCGAGAATCTAAGTTTACTCACATCACTTAAAATTAAAAAAGATAATGATCAGTAGATATTACTTTTTCCTTAGAAACTTTAATAAAAGAAATTCATACCATCATCATAAATTTTTTATCATCATTTTTGATGAGCGTTAAATTAATGATTTTATATCTTTCGAATGTCAGCTTATTCTCACTCTTTTCAACTATGTGGAAGATTATCATGATATGTTTGTTGTTGTTGTGTGGTCTTCATGGGTTATGATGTTGTGATCTTTGTGTTTTGATGTCTGTGTGTTGGGTGGAAACACGTATTTGAAATGACTCGAAAGGAATCAGAGATGTGCAGTGTTACAGGGAAATGCGAGATTCCTTCCATTACAGTCTGCATTCGTCTCTGTGTGTTACTGTCTATAACTAAGTACGCTAAGGTTAGCACTTTGGCATGCTTTGTAATAGCTCATAGTCATATAATTCATGCCATTTTACCACCAGAACTAATAATCTATATCTTGACATAGTCTCCATTCCCTGTACATGTTCGGTTTAACTCGTGGATGCTGACATCTATCGACGTATTTGGGTCGGCTCATTTAGGCTGATCTTATGAAAGGCTCAAAATCATCCAGCGAGTTTAACTCCCCATCTCACAGGTAGCCACCAACAGTCGGGATAGCCGAGTGGTCTAAGGCGTATAGATGAAATCCCGGGTTCCGAACGCTGGTTCAAATCCTCCAATTGACAATGTTGGGTGGGGGTGGGTGGGGGCATTGTTTACCTACCGAGCTATTATTCGAATTTTGACTTGATGGTAGTGTATTACGTCTATGAAGGCTGTGAAGGGTGAAATCCGGTTGATCCTACATCATATTGACTAGGGAGATTGTGGTGCAACTAACAACTGAAAGTGCTTTGTAGAATAAATATCACGATATCTTGCATACAATGGTATTGTTCCGGTGTTACAGATATTTGGGTTATGAAAAAATGATTCTTGCTACATAACTGTCACACGGACGATATTGGTACTTGTCAAAATTTACAAAAAAGTGGATTTTAACACATTTGCCATTAATTTTGCATAAAAATGACAATTTCTCAAAAATTTATAAAATTATGTTTTTACACATTTTCACAAAAAAATATGAATTTGGAGATTTTTGTATAAATTTCCTGTATCGATGAGTAAATAGGACTGTACGTTGTCCTTGCTATCGCCACATGCACCCTGTAGGTCATTAGGGGGCATCCATAAATTACGTGAGGTGTTTTTCCGGATTTCCGGATCCCCCCCTTCTTCTGGTGAGACTTTGTGAGCTCTGGTCACCCCCCCTCCCTCTAGTGAGATCTAGTCCGAGAGACCCCTCCGCCCCTAGAAATAGCCCTCGCAACTTTTTGAGACCTTTTTTTTAGGTCTCACCCTTTCAAAAGCCGGTTACACCCCCACTTTTTGACGAAAAAACCCCCCTAAAATTGACCTACCCGTTACTTGCAGACCTTTTTTTTAGCTCTACAGTCCAACAACAATTTCAAAAACCTCACGAGAGATTTTCGTTGCCCCCCACCCCTGCCCCTTGGTGTGATTTCGCTACACCCCTCCCCCCCCCTTTTCACCTCACGTAATTTATGGACGCACCCTTACGATACTGAAGAAAGTCAATGCATTCTTCATTCAACGAAGAACTTTAATTCTATAGTACTGTATTTCTTTAACAAGACACTTTGATCAAGCCGTTGTACTAGATGTTCAATGCTGTATTTATATGTGATGATATTAGCCTTCGAGATATTTTATGATGTGTGGTTGTACCTGTGCGTGGTTTTGGTGTAGTTAAGATGGGAATGCGAGATAAAGTCTGTGTAAAAGAGGCATGTGTGTGAGTGAGTGAAAGAGTATTAGTGAGTTTCACTTAGTTGTCTGAGAATTTGTATGTTTTCTATGTTTTTACGACGATGGCAATCAATTTTGATGATAGATGATGGACGTCCGTGCGTTATGTCGAACATGCGTTATGTGAAGTGTATGTTGTGTGGAGTGTATGTTGTATGGAGTGTATGCTGTGTATGGAGTGTATTATGTGGAGCGTTGACGTGTGCCGGTGGATGTCCGTATGTGAGTGAGATAAGGTTTGTGGATGGTAAGGTTCTGGGATACCATAAGTGATTCCGTGTGTGCTAGTGATAGTGTCAGTTAATGACTGTGTGATTTAGTAACTGTTGACGTACGCTGGTTGATGTCTGTGTGAGACGGGTGGGTGGTCAGTGTTGGTGGGTGCCCGGGTGTGTGTTATGACAAGTGCTGATGTCCATTGTTGAATGCCTGTGTGTATTTTTGTGATGATTGCTAAATTTGAGTTTTTGGGAGAGAATCTGAGTGATTTGATTCGTGCGTGCGGCTGGCGGAGGGGTGTTTTGTTTGTGGGTGGGTTTATTAGTGATAGAATGTGCTAGTGTGTTTTCAAGTATGATAATATTTGGGAGGGTGTCTATGGCCCTGCATGTTTATGAGAGAGAGATGGTTGGTAAAGGCCTATTGGTGATTGAATGACATAGTGTCTGTGTGATGTCTGAATGTGGGTTGTTCGGTGTATGTGGATTGTTAAGTAAGTTAGTGTCTGTGTGTGAGTTTTTACGTACGCTGTTGGATATCTGCGTATTGTTGGCAAGTTTGGAAAGAATGTGTGTGGTTTAGTGTATGTGAGTGTATTATGTGTTTGTTATGTTGGTGGATCCCTGTCCTTGTGTGATGGTCAATGATTGTAAGTTTGTCTGTGTGATTATGCATGGATGCTTCTTAGGTATCATTATTTATACTATGATACCATTTAATGAAGTATGTTGATGGATACCCGGATGTACTGGTTTTGTTTTGACAAGTATGCGTGGGAGAGAAGTTGTGGTCGACGAGTTCTGATTATTGATAAATTATTTAGAAATTGTGTCCAGTTCATGTATCAGCACTTCCTCATATAATAGCTTAACTTTGTTAGTGAGCTAATATTTGGACTGAGATGGCTGTCTGAGATTGATGTGCTGATATTACATTGCTAGTGGTTTTGTGTCAAGTCACCAAAGATCATACACGTGTTTGAGAAGAACCCAGATTAACATCCTTCACGAAAGGCGGTAACTCTCACACTTCCGTATCCTTCGAAACTTTTGGATATGTTGTAAATACATCCAAATATTATTTATGAAAATACTTGATACTGCCATAAACTATTTTAGAATATCAAAAGCAGCGTTCTGGTTGAGAGATAAGACTATAAAACAGTGGGTTAAGTATGAACCAAGTAGGATGGTGGTCT
Organism: Vandiemenella viatica; assembly: GCA_031002005.1. Lineage (NCBI taxonomy): Eukaryota > Metazoa > Arthropoda > Insecta > Orthoptera > Morabidae > Vandiemenella > Vandiemenella viatica. The sequence goes on from JARYHS010013630.1 coordinate 370,088,339, forward strand.
GTGTTGCTTTAGCTAACTATAGGGATCCCAAGGGGACTAACATCGCAACGTCTTGCTCGACCAGTGAACGATCTAACCTTCCCGGTAATGAGTACCGGTAGGGGAGCGATAACGTTCGGGTATGGTACTTGTGGAGGATGCAAGTTTAAATCCAGCCATTTAGATTTCTATTTTCAGGCTAAGAATTTTGGGATAGGTTACGTCATATGTTCGTGGAAAAAAATGTGTATGTTTCGGGGAAATATGTCTTTAAAAATGTGAAAGGGATAATTACCAGAGATCTGTGTTAATACTCCATTGTTTATAAGTAGCGCATTGTGAATTATTCGATCATAGATGGGCACAGATAAAACCCCTTGTATCCAATACGCTCGCCGACCTGATACAAAAGGGCCAAAAATATGAAGTTTAATCATTAACGCATATGCACTTCTCAAACACAAAATCGTACGGTAAAGTTAGAATGTCACAATTATTAAGCGAACAGACCTCCCAAATCACCTCTTTAATGCTCTGATAGGGTGAGAATGTATCATGCCAGCATTTAGTATTTAAAAAAATGTATCGACTTATATTTTGATGATTTGTGGACACTTTATCCTAGTGACAGTTGTTTAATTCCATCGAAATGAGATGATCTTTGGTTGAGCCGTATCTGTATGGATTGTGGTAACTTGAAATTTGGTTATCATCTCTCTCTACACATTTTTAATAACTGATGCCTGATATTTTTTTCATATTTAGATCCTGTGTGCAATTTATTATGTTACTCTGTTGTTCTATCCAACAATTCGTTAGCTTATTGCTTTCGTTATGTTGTCTATTGTAAACGGAAAATATATATGTTGTTCTCTTTGCTATGTCGAATGATTACGTGTCAACCCGTTGAAATCAAGTTATCCAAGTGACATGTGTATCGTAGTCAAATTGCGGCTGAGCCCTTCTTCACTGAGCACCTTTTCATTAAACGCTGGTGATAATCAGGTCATTGATACAGAGCACTAAGTATTTATTACAACTGTATTAGAGATTTGCAGCTCGTCGAAAATAAAACAACCACACACCAAAAAATTTGGATGGCTTAATAGTGGCTACAAATGAGAGGTCTTCATCGTCCAATGATTCTAAATGTGAAGTCATCATAATAGGGGGTACGTGTTAGGCCCCGAAAACCTAAGTGTGCTTAGACTTCGGACAAAACTTAATATCTTTTTATTTTATTCCTTCGAGATGAAAGAACGCGAAATCGAAATGACCGTCACCATGACTAGAAGCGGTGGTCTCTGAGAAACTAATTGTTGTGTGATCTGATGTTAAACTTGTATAAAAATAATAGTTACCATTATCATCGAGTGAATTATCTTCGCTGATTTCAGTGGTGGGCGTGGTCTGTTAGATCCGTCAGCTACAGACAAGGGTAAATCCAGCAGGAAGAAATGTTGAAAATCATCACTGGGTTTCCAACCTGTGGTGTGGGCAAGCGATACTACGTTCAATTTTAAGTCTTAATTTCAAAACTTACAATTAATTTAATTGCCGATGACTAGTATCGAACCCGTGACCGAGAGAGTCCGATGATACAAAACACCTTGGGTTTAGACACAGAAGCTATTTCGCATGACGTCAGACAGACTAGCGAGTGGACAAGTGCAAAAAGTAATAATTAATTTTTATTTACCGGACCCTGGCAATGAAGTCTGGAAATTTTGTAAATTACAGTGATTTGATTCAGCAACATGCAACTTACCTGTTGTATTCTGACACCGATTATAGAATAGTCGCCACCTAAATTTGAACTGCTGACTAATACGCAACAGATGGCCACAGATATTTTAATTGCTTTCTAACGTCTAATTTCACACCGAGTCTTTATGTATCTTTATACTACACACTTACAATCTCATTATCTAGTCAGATTACAAATCCGTGATTTTTCGGTTACCTAGCCAGCGCTCCGTGATCTTTAGACTTTCCTGACCGCTCAGCCCACATATGGCGCTCGTGTATACAAAATGAGATAGCCCTCGCAATTTTCCATTACAAAACCGGTTTATGGCCATTTATTAATTTTATATAGACTATAGTTTGATTTTAAAACTTTTCCTTTTTTTTCCCTTTCTCGTCAGTATGTTTATCTTTAACATCCCATATGTATTTAAACTGAGGCAAACTAATTTCCATGGAATAAGATATAACGTGATGTTTCGTCTCGCGGTAGCATGGATGTAACCTGTTTCTTACGTTACCGCCATTATGATGGGTTATTGAACATCAATTACACAAAATGCTTCATTAAAATTCACTACCATGTAATAGAGTTTTAATGAGATTGTATGTTGGTTTTTAGATCATGCGGATTTTCCTTTCGAGAGGATGAACGCAAATTGGTCGAGAGGTTTCAACTGTGTTGAGTTATTGCAGCTAATAATAACAAGAAGATTCCAGTACCGAAAAAAGCTAGGTCAAGGCTATACTCGTGCATGAACCTAGTCGACAAGGGTGAACATTATGAGTATCAAATACAATTGGGGTGTCAAATTAGCACAGCTTCATTTGTGCGTGAAAAAGCAGCTGGGTTGGTAGTCACTGGAAATCAGGAGCGTGCATGGATAGTTGTAATAATTGTATATAAACCACAGACAGGAGTCTACATAAATAGTGGTAATTGTATGTTAGCACATGTAGGTGATGAAGCCTGGATGGATATTGGGTGAATAATTGGGTGTAATAAGTAAAAAGGAATAAGGACTATGACCACAAATTAGCACTTGATCTCATGAATAAGAAAGCGGAAAATTTATTGTTTGTATATAAGGGAGTCAAGAGCTGGAATTCAAAGGAAGGTTAATAATCTACATCAAATAATGAAAATGTTTAAACTAAAAATACACATAACGAGTAACTAGGTATGCAACCAGGGCAAAAGTTCTACAGCAATTACTAACAAAAATAATAAATACCTTACCTAGAAAGAAAACTACCATCATACGACCGAAGCATGAATGATATTAAAAGAACATAATAGAACATATTCAATAGAAGAACCTTCGTAGTATCAAACGGTGTAGGTACTAGGACTCAGAATTTTTTTTTCTAAAACTGTACGAATTGAACACAGAGTTTTATGTAAATGAAGCTTAAAACTTTTGAATAAAAATATCAAAGCGCCTGAAACGTAATGTTGTTGAAAGTAGAAATAAATCATAATATGTGGCACGACATCAACATGTTCTGTAAATGAAGAAAGAAGCAAAAAATTTGTATGACAACTTTATAAAATTAAAATGCAGACTGTGATTCATTCCTTCACGTATGGGAAGTTCCTTACGTGGTGAGTGCAATGGCCCACCAGTGGATTTAGTTGGTGTGTAAGATATTTTACCAGTTGGTAAGTGGTAGCATCGATTGCACTGACAATTGGGCGTAAGGGCACGTTCTATTTGCACTCACCACGTAAGGAGCTCTGCTGAATTCGTACGGACGATACGGGGTTTGACTGTGTCAGATTCCGACGTCTTTGTGCCCTTGGATGTCGTCCTCCCGCTCACACGAGTTCCTTTGAAGGTTATGCTAAAATTAATATGACGACATTCCGACCAGGGTATTGCAAACCTGTTCCAATACATGTTCATGTCTACATACTTCGTGTACTATGGGCGGTTCTCAAGGGCGTAGCCAGGATTTTGTTTAGGGGGGGCAGGCAAGAGAAAACTGATAATACATATGCTAAAAAACGTTTATTAATGTAATACATATTTATTCTATTAATTGAATAATTAATTAATATTATTATATTTTAATTGATTATAATTTAATTAATTAGTAGGTATAATTATACTTATAATATTTTTCGAGCTACTTCATCTGCAATTTTATCACAATTTTCTTGTAAAAGTTTTCTGTGTACACCAAGCATGCACAGACAGGTCAGTTGGATCTCTAGAATATTTCCATCTTATTTAACTCTTTCATAAGGTTTAGTTCTCTAAGATTTTCTGTTGTCATACCCTTGTCCTTTCATAGTTTATACCATAGTGCGACTTCATAATCAAACAATTTTAACTTGTAGCATTGGCAGAAACATCGTGATTTTTTTTTTTTTAAATCAAACAATGACTTACTTAAACTTTAGCTGGGATGTAGCTAGGGACTGCAATCCAGCATCATTTGGCAGCCTGGCGGATCCAGCACCTAATTAAGTGGATCCGTAATCCGTAAAATGGTGTGAAAACATGTTTCAGTCTTCGTCACCGTGTCTCCCTGTCGGCACTTTCCGGTCCGACTCATTCTTTACCAGTTGTATTGCCCTGTTTAACTGTATCCTTCAAGTTGATATTTGACTCACGGCAACAAATGTGTGTTTGTGTTGTGTGTACTGTAATTTGAGTTATGTCGTCCTATTGCAAAACTAGCTCCCAGATCGTACACACAAAAAAGATACAACTAGAGTTGTTTCTGAGGAGTAAGTAAAAACAATACAAAAAGAAGGTTACAGCTGTTGACATATATTTCAAAATCTAGTGCATAAATGATGTGTTAAAATGTTTTTGTCATACACTGTACTTCATTGTATTTCAGTTATTTCTTTTCAAAAAGTGGATTTCTATTTCCTAATTCTGCTAATTCTATAAGATCTATGATAACAAAGTTTTCAAATGACATAATTGTTCAGTTTGAATATTTCAAGAAACAATTGCGAATATTTTCGTCGAATGTTTGATGAGTAGACGTCCAAAACAAAAAAAACAAAAAAAAATAATAATCACCTGTATTTCAGGCAGGACCACACGCTTGCTAAACCTCGTCAAGCCATCACAAATTGAAACGGGTTGATAGAGCGTTTAACTTGACTCGTGTAGGCTGGCACTTGTGGCTGATCCAATCGAGTGTCTGTTTTTTTGGCACAAATCAAAGAAAGTTTTGCGACAAGTGCTTGTAAAGCGCCTACTCGTTCCTGCGGACTTGATACACTTAGTCCACTGACGGCGGACAGACATGCGTTCCTGTTTGTTGTGATAGAAGTGCCGCAGGAAAAATGAGTAATTGGTTCAACAACGATATTTCATATTCCTTGAATACTAATATTCAGAATCAGCATATCTCTTCCGGCAGAAGTTATCAAGATGGCTCATAAAGAAGCGTGGTCACCGAGCGTAGTGGGTGAGCAATTAACACTCTGGCCTCGCATTCGGCAGGACACCGGATCGAATCCTCATCCGGGCATTGAGATTTGCGGTTTCCATTGTTTCTCCAAATCACTCTAGTGTCTAGAGTCTAGACGAATGCCGGGATGCTTCCTTCAGAAAAAGGCCAAATCCGAATTCTTTCCCATTCCTTGCCCCATGTCTATTCCCGCCTCTAATGACCTCGTTACTGACAAGGCGTAAAGCCATAAGCAAAATAAAAAATCATAAAGTAGTTCATTAATTTTCCATAAATTCTCTGCAGTCAAAAAATAATTGATATTGACATTATAATACTGTAAAAACAATAATTATTATACAATTTCAATTATAAATCAATAAATTCATATAGGCCCCTAATTATATTAAATGAAATATATACATGAAACTACATACTAAACATAGTTACATGAATGAAATTATACCTGGAACGGTTTCTATGGATTTTTAACATCCACCATCTTCTTCGCCGTCTTTCTCGTTATGTTTTCATTTTCGTTTAAATTTTTATGATAAATATGGGTTAAGCAAAAATTTATATCCAACACAACATCGACGTCCCTCACACTTTCTTCTCCAAAACATACCACCGCATTCGCGTGTGGCTGTCAACGTTCGGTTCCCCACAATTAACCAAGCGTTTGTAAAGGTTTGGAGTTTTCGGCAAATGCCAAGCGTGTGGACCCGGGGTTATGTTCACCGCAAAGTAACACATTCTCATATCAGCTTGCTTAGAATACAGGGTTCGTGCACCACGGAGCATTGCATCAGTTTGGTCAAGGAACGACTGACAGTCTTTGGTGTTGCTGTTGAAACTGCTGTTATCGGCAAAAGATCTAATGGAACAAACGTCATGGAAAACATTCTGCCTTCGTACCTGCAATTGTACTTTTCACACAGAACACAATTGGCAGTTGTCGACTGTTTTATACCCCTCCCCCCAAAAAAAAACTACTGAAAGAAATTGAGAGCATAGAAAAAACTTTCACTCGGACATAGACCACAAAGACCTGGACGCCACAATTGAAGCACAAAGCGTGATCATAGCACTGGATATTCCACATACTGAGGTGATTCCCAGATATGATGATCTCAAAAAAGTGCAGAAAGTTGTTAAGTTTTTCAAAAAGTTTTTTATTTATGACCATTTCAATCAAACAAACGAATGAGGAGGCAAAAAGGGTTTTCTCGGCTGCTGGCCATATATGAAATTCTTTGCAAATAAAGTGATAATTTCAGCGCTTATTAGATAAACAGATTATTTTTCAAACTGACGTGATTTTCTGTGATACATGTAAATTGATCTAAAACTAAATACTTACTATAATTGACTATTTACTAAATAACTAGAGTTAAATTTAAAACAAAGCGTGTAAAAGTGCAATGTATAATCCTAAAACACTACTCCAGAGAAGCTATCAAGGAATTTAAATAAGGTATGAAAATAGATTCCTTTCAAAAATCGTATACAGATTGAGCAGGGTGATTGGGACGATGTTGTTGGACAGATACAATGCGCCGGATTTTGAAATCGGTTTCAATGGCAGCTGCAGTACTGGTAGATGTGTTTAAAATATTTTAGCTCTCCGTGTCCGCATCGCTGCGATTATCTTTTATGACAGACGTTACTTCCATATCGATCATATTTGATTTTTACGCAGTGGCAACAGGTTCCAGTAATCCTGAGTATTCAATCCAAGGCATATAATGAATTCTGACTTAGTAGCAGCGCACTATAACTGGTAAGCACCTTTCCTCGCCGCATCATTTTCTTTCCTAGAAACATTCGAAAGTCCTTTGTCAATGTCTTCAAAATTCTAATTAAAAATAGCAAAACACGTATATTTTTTAGACCAGTGAGTCTCAGATAAAGCTGAAATATATGGCACGTTCTTTCTCTGTAAAATTTTATGATGTACTCTGTGGTTCAAATGTGTTCCATATTTCTGTAATTTGATTTAAATTATTTACAACCATGTTGTCTGTGGCTTTCACAATGAAAATACAAGGCTTTTCTTATATTTCTGTTTAAAAAAACTTTGAACCCCATCAATATCGCCCGCCAATGTAGAACATACTTCACATCCTTGGCTAACACAACTATTAGGTCCATGTCCTTCGTTTTCGAAATACCTGTCGATTTCTAATGCTATAATTTGTCATTTAAATCCATCGGTTCTACGAATCTGAGAGATTTTTGGCGGATTGTATTTTATCTTCGTCAGTAAAACTATTTTTATGAAAAGCTGTTCTTTCCCAGCTATATCACACGACTCATCTGCCAACTCAATATAAGTATAAGCCTTCTTTGCGGCCTGCACAGATTTAACGACCAAGCCGCACAGGGCAATGATTTCGTTTTGAATCTGTGGGGAGATATACATGACATTTTTCTTAAATCTTTCAATATGCTGTTTCAAAACCAGAACACTTGAATCAATTCTTAGTTTCAGCAGGTATTCAAGAACATCCTGATGTTGCTCTTTACATCTTCAAGGCAAGTTATTTGTACGGTGTAACACAGAAAATAATCTGAAGATATTATAGATGACACGATTTATCGATTGTCTTCTACTTCCTTCTAGTGAGCAGTAGTTCATCATTACAGCGACCGGTATTTTCTCCAAGAAGTTCTTAACATCGTTAGCTGCTGATTGATGATAATGTGATGAAGCATGTTTTTGCAATATTAATGGATATTTTTAAAGTGACAGAAAGTTTGAGTAACAAATTAATTAGACTATACTAGCAGAGGCAAGTAAGTCTACAAGCAACAATGATTAAATTTTGAATTTCAAATTAGTAGTTTTAGCATCTACAGAAAATTTATTTCCAGGAAGGTACCCAGGAGCTGGGCTGTAACACAGTATGTAACAGTAATAGGTACGACCACAGAATGAGAAACAACTTGACTGTTGGACCGACCCAACGCATATCCGAGCACCTAGGACAAATATACTGTAAAGTCAAGAGTAATAAATATTTTGTCACAAATTAGCTCTTACACTATCGACTTTTTCACAATCGCTTGATAGTAATAAAAATAAATAAAATACAAACGAATGCAGTTAATTATAGTTATTAAATAAAAGTCATACTTTTTGTATGTACTGTATGTAATACTATATTAAAAGCCATCGTTAGTCTTATGGAAAATACAAATTAAATTACTTTTAAGAACAGATTATTAGCGTGCTCTCTGGTTATATCAAAGTATAAACGATCGGATGCGCTGTGTGCGGGTCAGGTCAGCCTGCAATCTATCGGTATTTAATCACAGTTAAGACGGGATGTCTTTGCTCGAGTTGGCTCGCGCGGCACAGAGACAGTTTGTTGCCATGTATAACAAAAACGGCCGTCTTTTAATACAATTGTACGGTGCCAAATTTTTTTGTGTAATAGCAATTGTGCAGCCTAATCAGACTCAGATGGTATCACCTCCATCACTACCACAACCGTCACTTGAAACTCCAATCAACGAATCTATAGAATCGCCAAATGACAGAATCAACATAATACCTTTTACCTAAGTAAGGAGTAAGTTCTCGTTAAGAATGGCAACAGAAAATTGAATAGCAATAAAAAAAAATATATTAAACGGGTGCTATTACCTTATCTTTGACCATTCTTTCAGAGCTTCGCATAGTGCGTCAGAAACATCTGAAACTGGTCAAATAAATGATTGTTTTGAAACTCGAAAAAGGTAATGCAGGCTAGTACACGAGTCTCCAATTACTAGAAATCTTGAAGTCACAGCGTTTATCAGTAACTGAAATGCCTCCCGAAATTGAGTGCACTGGACTCAATTAATTATTTTAGAAACTCTACGATTGTCAATCTCGTAAAATTTGTTTATTGTATCCTCGATGGCTTCATATCTAATGTCTTCCATGAGTTTCTCGCCATACTGTATTCAATTAAAATACAATTTCCATATCCACCAAATAATTTTCGTTTAGGTTTCTAGTATACAGTGTGTCGGATCACAGTGAAAGTTGCGGCTATTCGCGCACGTGAAATGTCCACGGTGGTTTCACAAAAAGACAGTGCCTGGATGGCTTGCAGCGCAAGCCGCGCTCGTCAACAGAAATGGTTCTCGCGACAAATAACCGGTTTGGCACGCTCGAACATGGCTCGCGCAACAGCCGCTCATACTCGATACGCAGCTTAGGGACCGTCCATAAACCACGTAGCTCCATTTTGGCCTCCTGTGAACCCCCGTCCCCCCTACGTAGCACAACGTGGCTTTTGTCTCCCCCCCCCCAACACGTAGCTTTTTCTCATAATGATTCCTGAAGTCATATTGTACTGTTTTCTCTTGTCAGGCTATCATAAATTACAAGCGAGGATAATAAAATGACAGAATTAATTATTTACATGCTTCTGTATGTTCTATATCTTAATATGAAAGAAAAGCTACGAGGCCTGGCTCGAAAATCCCCCCCCCCTTTTAAGAAGCCCAGCGTAGCTTTCCAGCCAACCCCTCCCCCTTTAGACCGAGCCACGTAGTTTATGTACAATCCCTTAAGGCCGGTTCACACTAGTGCGGTTTTCACCGCAGTGGATAGCTTAACCGTCGCCGCCTACAGAATTTGAGGTGTTTACATATTCGGCGGTAGAACTGTTGCTGATATTACAGCGGTAAAATTTTCGTTGCTATGAAGAGCTGGTAAAAGATGACGTGGTCGGACGTCAGTACCTTTCTTTTGATGACCTGAGTTTCATTTTGTAAAATTTGAAGTTAATTTAATTAATTCGGTGTTTATTACTTCGTAGTTAAGTTTTAAAATTGTTATTTTGAAGGTTCCATAGCCATAGAATAGGAAAAGAAAAAGCCAATGGAAAACAGAATATTTTAGGAACGACGACACAAAGTTTTTCAGTTATTTTGGGATGTTTATTTCGACAGTTGCTTGCGAAACTTAAGTACGGCATTCAAAGGAGGAATACCCAGTTGATAAATTGTATTTAACATGAGGAAATGCTGGCAATCACCCTGAAGTAAGCAGATTTCTCATGGGCCTACTATAAATAAACATTTAATTTAATATAATTCAAATCCGCTATATTTATTTTATGTTAATTAGGGTGAAAACTTCTTGAGGTGAATATGAATAGATGTACAAGAAAATTTTGAAAAATACACTATGCCATATAATGGCTAAGACTTACATTTATTCACTGTGTAATCAACTATCAGTGTTGAGTTTATATTGCTTTTATACTTACAAGCACAATCGACTAGTTAAACGTTTGTGATTAGATTGTAATCTGTTAAGTGTTTTAATAACTATTACTTTACAAAGAAAAATCTAAATTAAATGGCGAAGATGACTGAAGGTTACTGAACACCTTGTCTCACTGTATTCGTCACTGCTGTGTTAGAAGAAAAGAAGAAGAAGAAAAAGAAAAGATGAAAAAATGTCACATCCACAGAATTTCGAATGTTGAAAGTTTTCCTTGGCAAATGTCTAAGATATAAGGAGACAGTTATATAGATAGTATTAAACATCAAAATCTTTCTATAAAATGTGATTCAACATTTTTCAACTTCTAGTTGAAGCTCTAAAAATTTATGTAAATACGTGATCAAAAGTTTACTATCCAAAGGCATTTTTCCTCATTTTTCATTTCGTCAAAATCATTCCTAATTTCAAGGCACACTTCTTTCCAAGCGTTCCTGGTAGCGTTCCGATCTTTAAAAGAATCTATTGTTTTGTCTCTTAAAACTGCTAACGAAATGAGAAGATCAGTATCCATCATCACTTAACTTACATTACGATTTTTAAATTAAAAAAATGTTAACTTAAACAGACTGAATGCGCACAAGCGGTTAAAAAATCGCCGATTGTGCAAGCGCCTATTTGACCACATCGGCCGCTGTCTGGATTGGGGCGGAAAAATTACCGTCGAATGTAGTGGCAGCGCAGCGCACGGCTGCATACCTGACGTCGACGGCAGCTCTGCCGTGGGTGTGAGCCCAGTGTGTAAGCTCCCATTTGATCCCTCGCGCCACTTCTGGAACGACGGTGACGGAAAACTTTCCGCCGCGGCCGAAACCGCCCAGTGTGTAACCGATCTAACAGTCGTCAGCAGCGCCGTACGTGGCCCATTGTGCTGCCCCGCCCTCGCTAACGTCTGTTTTCCCGCAAATAGCAGTAGAAAGCAGATTTAAACCGAACGAACTGAATTAATTTTTGAAAGTTGCTTAACATTGTTTACTCTTCGGTTCGACAGAAATCTTATCGAGCGCAAACCCGCGTCCAGCTAGGGGGGGGGCAGCTGCCCCCCCCTGCCCGTACCTGGCTACGCCCTTGGCGGTTCTACGAAAAAACCGACGATGTGGCCATAGACTCGCCACTAGCTCCCGTGGTATCGAATTGATATATGGAGGATTTTGAAGAAAAAGTCTTAGAGACAGCTGCGTTGAAACCTTCGTGCTTTACCATTACGTGGATAATAGATTCGAAGTCTGGCCTCACGGCTCCTCGGCACTCGAAGAATTCCTGGTAAAACTAAATTCAGTTCATCCGAACGTACGATTCACTAAGGAGGTTGAGAAACATGGCATGCTGCCGTTCCTAGGCATATTAATTAAGCGCAAGCTAGATGAGAAAACTATCCACAAGAACTGGTATTTAGGGCTGCCAGCTTTCACCACCCGGCCCAGCAAAAAACCGTATTTAACAGCTGGATCATAGGGCGCGAGCCGTCTCAGATAGTGATAGTTTACAAGATGAACAAGGCAACTACAGCAGGTTTTCAGGAAAAATGGCTATTCACAACAGCCAATTAAACAGGCATTTCGTCCCCGTGCACCGAGATCGAAATTTGAAGAACAAGAAGAACCGTCAAGGTCTTTTGCAGTGCTACCTTATGCTGGGAATACATCTGGTAGGATAGGAAGAAATCTCACACGATATGGCATAAGGAGTATCTTTTGACCACCAGCAAGGATACAAGATATGATGCGCACTGCGAAGGACAAACTCGGCCTTCGTGATCCAGGAATTTATTCAGTTCCACGTGAATGTGGAAAAATGTACTTCGGCTAAACAATTAAAACCTTAGAGGAACCCCGCATCGAGCACCACCGACATCTGCGCTTACTACAGCTATACAAGTCCGCATTAGCCAAACATGCTGCGGAAAATGTCCATAGAATAAACTTAGACAATACTGAAGTAATGGCTCGGACCTCATATTTCTGGGATTCTGTAATTAGAGAATCGTGGGAGATTAGACTGAGTACCAACAACATCAATAGAGATGGTGGTTTCTTTTTGAGAAAAGCATGGTAACCCATCATCCAAGATCTGAAACAACCGGGCGATAGACATGCGCGCCTTTTTTTTTTATCAATGCCTAAACGGCCTAAATATATTCCCGCTACCGTTTGTAGCATAAATACTGTGTGTCATGATGTTGTGGGGTTTGGGATCACTTTGTTTTGATCATTGGGGTTGGGGAAAGGCTATGACCTTCACAAGTGACAACTTTTGTTTTAAAAACATCCTGAGGGTTCGTATAAGTTGATTTATGCTGCCAGGTCAGGCTGGCCAGCAGCTGTGTGAATTGCTGGACGATTTTTCTGAGTTGCTAGTCTCGTCATGCTTCACCTTGGCAGCTGTGACCTGTGTGTGTTTGGACGATTGACCATATGGTTTAGCAGAACCTAGATGTCGGGTGGTCTATCATTGGTTGACATGTATGTTAATTCTGGTGACAACGGTGAATCTTTGGAGTAGTCGCCTTCTCATTAATCTTGACGCCGCTGGTCTTCATTTCGGTTGTTATTGTTGGTTTGATGACGATTTATCTTGATAGAAGCTCGTAGTTTTCGTCTCTTTGGGAATACACTGAAATTCGGAGCACCACGGACCGGCAGCCAAGACTGCGAGTGGGTCGCAACCGCGTTCCGATGCGCCTCGCCGATCTGCAAACGTACCTGGGACAAGACGGCAACATGATGGCGACCAACAACAACGCCGCGTGACACAAGGTCACGCCAGCTGCAACGCTCCCAACGAAAACGCTCATTACTGCCATGATGCCATGTCAACGAGCGCCAACATACTAGACAACACACACCTACTTACGACTTAGACAACAAGCCATGTCAAAAAAAGCTACACCGACAGTAGTCATAGGATCCTATCCTGGTGCTGTGGAAAAATGTTATAGCGAAAGCTATACCGTTGACGCTGCTGCTGCTGCTGCTGCTGAGGCAAATGGTACGTACAGATCCAGAAGCTGGTGGAAGAAGTACCTCGGCGCTTAGGATCAACCATGCAAAATTCAACTCCGAATTAAGTCCGGGAGGAACGAGTTTGCATGGGATATACCAAGCAACAAGTTCCTATGGTGCATCCGCAGCGACGAGAAGTACGATCACCTCGCCAAGCCCATCATGGAAGAGAAGAAAGACTGGTCAAATTGTGTCAACCTTCGTATCATTTTCAGCAAGGATTTTAGAGAAGGCGACTATTTCGAGGACCTACACCAAGTGCTCTACTGCGATCCCAAAGAATCTTCGTCCAGCCAGGAAGACGAAACGCGAACGACCGACGGCGACAAAGCACAAAGGACCGGACACTCCAAGGTTATCGACCTCACCAAATCAGCGCGACGTGCAGATCATCAAGAAGAGGTAATTTGAACGCCGACAGGGACGGCACCGGGAAAACTGCTCGTTACATGCGCGAGCTCATCAGACCTAGTGGAAGTTATGGATTTCATCGAGAGCCACAATATACAATTCCGAATGGAAGCGCAGGGCTTCCCACAAATAATGGTGTTCCAACAACTGCCCCATAAGAGGAAGCAACCAGCCGAAGCGTGGAGGTCACCAAGACAGAAGTCTTCTTCCACCACCGACAGTCGAGGACGTCAACCCTGCCACCAGCCACGCCAAGAAGCAAGAAGGCTGTACCACCAGGAGTGGTCCCTACAAGAAGAAAACCACAATGACAGCAGTCGACTACTGCTTCAAGTGCCAGTGATTCTGGCATCGGTCGAAAGACTGCTGGAACCAAGTACGGTGCGTCCGCGGTGGAGAAAATCACAGCGTTTTGGTGACACAAGATCGCGCGATGCGCCGCGGACCATGCGGCCAGCTGTGGGGGCTGTCCACTGAGTCGGTAGCTGCAAGCGGTTGCCAACAGGAGTCGCACCCCACACTAGAACAGCGAAGATCACGATGCCATCAGGAACGACCAAGGACAAGACCAACCACGACCATGAAGGCAATCATTCCCATCATATGTTCATCAATACAACCACAACTATCGGTGTCATAGCCAGGCACAAGAAAACCAACTAGGGATGATCATACATCAGCTCACGCAGTTGCTATCAACGCTCATTCCTACCAGGCGATACGAAACATGACCGGGTTTTCAAATAAGGACGTCTTACACGCCCACAGCCCGTTTTTCCCCCAATGAGAAATAAAGAGAGACCCAAAAACCAACCTAAAAGTGACAAAGGTAGTAGAGCCACTTTGGTGGCTGGACTACAAAAATAAAAAATAAATAAAAATAAAATAAAAATAAAATAAAATAATAAGGCGGGAAAACGCACCGAAAAACCAGCAAAACCAAACTGATCAAATTAAAAAATGTAATTCGGCAACTTTGGTGTGACCCCAGACAAGCGATTGGTAAATCGTTTAATTGAATAGACTTAAAAATACACAGAACATGGGAAATAAAAGTGCAGAATAATAGTCGCAAGTTGTGGGCTCTAACCAAAGCGATCAGTAAAACCAAATAAACCATCAGATACCTAATATACGACCCTGAGGGCAACGCTCAGGCCGTAGCAGACACACTTGAACACCAATTTTAAACAAACTTCACAGAAGGTAATTAGAGAGACGACCACGAAAAACGGATTATTCGTGCAGTCGGAAGATAGAACCGCAGACTGATGCGCATGTAACAAATATGGAGGAAATAGGGACCATTATCCACAGGTTGAGAACGAAACAGGCCAGTGGATATGATCAACTTACTCCTCTAAAAATCAAAAACTTGCATCCACAAGCCATCATATGCCCCAAAACAAATTTTAACACATGAATTGCCAAGGTGGTGGCATTTCCTAAGCCAGGGAAACTACAGACCTATTACATTACTGCCGATTATTGCTTATATGTTCTAGAACATCATTTTAGCACGTCTATAATATAATTAGAACTAATGTAATCATTGGCCAACAGTTTGGATATAGAGAAGATTACTCAACTGTACAACAATGTGCCAGGATAGTAGAGCACATCTTCTAAGAACAGAAGGCGGGAAACAGCACAGCAGCTATATTTATGGATATAGAAAAAGCCTTTGATAAAGTGTGGCACGAAGGATTGATCTATAAATTACACCAGTACAAAACTCTAGACTACTTAATACATTTACTTAGTTCCTATCTAGCAAACAGAATTTTTGTCAAACATAAAGGCAAAAACAGCTCGCAGAGGACAATTGAGGTGGAAGTGCTACAGGAAACTGTTCTTGTTCCAATATCTTAATGCCTCTATGTAAATGGTCTGCCACAGTTCCGTACAAATGCGGACGATACCACAATATATACAAGAAACAGACATCCTAGATATACAACCAGAAAACTACAAAAACATTTCGAAAAACTGACTGGGCCTATATCTGAAAAATTAAAGTAAACGCCACCAAAAAACAGGCGATAGTGTTTAACAATGAGATTAAGATGCCAAATTACAAAATTTACATGTTCAAAAGAAATCAAGTATGCGATTAGACAAGCACGTGACGTTGGGATCTCGCACAGATGCAGTAAAGAACAAAGCGAAAGCTACACTTACCGGCCTCTGTCCAATACTTATAGGCGACGGATTAACTTTAGAAACAAAAATAGTCATCTATTGTGCTATTGTACAGACAACATTTGTGTACGGCTCCGAGATATGGAGCATATCCACCGAATGTCACCAAACAAATAGTTGCTGACTGGAAAACTGGGTCCTGCTTACAATTGTTGGTGCCCCTAGATACCTTCCAAACTGGAGAATCCGTAAGGACCTCCACTTTCCTCATCTGACGGAAACGATCAAACTAGCGTCTGAACGTTTCTACGCAAAATGTGAGAACTCGCCGTTTACTGAAATCTCAGCTACAGGAAATGTTAACTGGAAGGCATCCTAAGAGGGTTCTAACCAGAACATTCTCCTTTTAAGCCTCATAGTCCTCCACTTCCACCGCACCTCCTTAGGCTGTGTCAAGTTTTTGATTTCAGGTAACAATATCTGAAGTTATAGACCTGATGAAGACAACCGAGCCAGCTGTCGAAACGTTATCTTTTTACGACGTTATTCGGTTGAACTCCTGTGAAGAATTAATTTCAATAAATTTTCTGTTCAAAAGTTAATAGAGAAGATCTTAATTATTTTCTATACCCAGATAGCAAAATGACTGAGTGCCATAATAAAAATTTATGCAACATAAAAGATCTTGAAAGACACTGATTAAAGGATAATAAAGATCCTGTAGAAAATAGAGTGCTGGCCTAAGCTTAGGCTAATGCTAGTAAATCGTTTGAAGAATGAAAGAAATTCAAGCCACAGTTATTAAGTTTAACTCTTGTTTTGAAAAAAATATAAGATTTTTTATCTTTTTCCTATGAAGAAACATTTCTAATACTTTCAAAAATAAGGTGCGTATTTACGCAAGGAAAAAAGTCATTGAGAAGCGAGAGTCCTAATATTTTATTCTAATTTGGAGATGATAAACTTCGACTATATTTTGTGGAAGCAAATAATTATTTTTTATCAACAATATTTTAATGATATTTTGAAGAGGACACAAACTTCTCATCATTTACTATTTTTATTTCTGAATTATGTTCTTTATTGAATTACATATAACGTTTTCATAACGACTACATCTAAATGCGTTTTAGACTTTAGTTTGTGTTTAGCGCTTTTCTTGAGGTAAAAGTTCAGAGACAGTATTGAATCTTATGTAGACATTGATTTTTTTGAGGATAAATAACAGATCTGTGGAGTAGTTCTCAAATAATATCTCTAAGTTATGTTATCTAGCGGATCATTCTTGAACTAAAAGTATTGCTTTTAAAGTCGTTGCTGCCCTCTAGTAGTGAGTGAATGTAAGAGAAAGAGAACAGTGACTGTCGCACCGGGAAGGAAGTTGTCACGTTTCTGTCAGGTTCAACGTTCTTGTTGAAAATCAGAATCGGTTACCAAACGCACTGTTTGAAAATAGTAAATTTTAGAGTCTTTAAAAATAACTCTCACCTAGTTTTGTGAGACAGCGTGAATTTTTTTTGTAAAAATCTGTCAGATACAAGTCTGGAACGACGGAACCAATTTGACTAGATCAGTATTATTGCGTTAGAATTAGAAAGCAGCCATCTTACTTACCCATCAAAGGTCTTTGGCTAGCGGTTTCATTGTCTGGTTTCAAACCAGAAATTTAATATACAGAGACCATCAAATGGCGTTAAAACGAATTAACAAGGTAAATGAAATGTGTGACTACTTTCCCGTATTGATTATATGTTGTCAAATGTGTAGTATTGGCCCACAACTGTGGTTAACACTCGTAACGATTTTATGCTCACAATGTGAACCCTCCAACTTGAAGAGATTAACTGGTGTACATAATTGTCATGGCAGGTGTAGAATATGTTGACGACAGAGTTACAGGTTGAGGCATAATTTGTTGTTAGTGTTGAGATAGTTAAGTTATTAAGCACATCTCCGTGGTTTACGCTAGTGTAGAAAGAAACGTGCCATGCCAATTGTATCTCAGCAACCAGGAAGTATGCGGCTTGTTAACTGGACATTGAAATAATTGTGTGAATTCTAGACAAATCAGTGAAATTATTTTATAGTAAATACCTAATGCAAATCTCTTTAACTTGACTTGCAGCATGGTTTGAACTAGTTTTATATGCTCATGGTTTATCGAGTGTGTATTTTCTAGTAAGAATTGATATTTTAGGGTGGTTTTAGCTATGCTTTATTTGTCCGTTATCTGAAGTCTTGTATTTAATAGCCACTGTAAACTGAACCAGCTGTTCTTTCTTACAGGAACTGCAAGACCTGGGTAGAGACCCACCTGCACAATGTTCTGCAGGACCAGTGGGAGATGATTGTAAGTAGCTGCTGATGTCACTGTGTAAAATGTATTACATGTTATCAATAGTTATTTCATACTTTTGTGTCGGATTATTGGACGATTTACTAAATTGCTGATTATTTGACATTATAAACTTGAGTACCAAAAATCTGTTTAAAGCTGTCGGCATAACTATTTAGGAAAATGATATATGTCCGTTCCAGCTGATGCCCATTACTTGTTTTTTGCTCCTCCCTCAAAACAGCTGTCAGTCTTTTTCTAATTTTTTACTTATTTATGGTATTGTGGATAATTTGACATTGGGTAGTTAAGTTGGATGAAGTATGTAACAGAACATGTTACTATCATGCAATACAGTTCATGTGTTAATGAGCGTGTGATGAATGTTTCGTTTTTACAGTGGTAAATTTAGGGGTCAAAATATGCCTGGACTAGGATTACAACTGAAACTTACTTTTGCAGCATAAGACACAAGGAATAAGGTTTTATTAGTAATTTAAACTGCTTCCATGTGTCGTTAAAAACAAGTTACTGCATTTTTCTTAATGTTCATCTCATTATAACACAGTGATTCATTAAGTTCAATGTTTCATTAAGTTCTGTGCTTTTAGTATAGTGTCAGAGCACTTGCTAAGCAGGCAGAAATAGTACTTTGTGTTACTGTGGAAAGTACGGCCAGTAGAAAAAAAAAAACATTAAGTTGGGTGGAAAATTTGGTTAACTGCTTCCTTGGCACTTACTCTTCAAGAAAAAGTGTACGCAAAAGCCATAAAATATGTAACAAAGGTGTAATTCGTGCAGAAACACACGGTTATGCAGATTACTGACTTTGCGTTAATAGATGTCTTGAGTTGCCTGTGATGTAATTCTAGTCAGAATTTGGCACGGCCACTATCTAATTCATTCAAAATCCACTAGCACCATGGAACATTAGTAGTCATTCTGGTTCAAACTGCCATTCAACCTAAACACAACTGTTACGCATATTACTAAATTAGCAGCAATAGTCATCTGCCTGTGACATATTCAGAATTTGTTATGGCAGCAACCTTCATTAAAAATCCACTATACACTATGGAATATTAGACTTCATTCAGGTCCTGGCTGTATTTCAACCTAATCACACTTGGTAATACATCTCCTTGAAAATCGTTATGTATGCTGCATGTGGAAGAGCACATTCACAATAATGATGGCTGCTACATATTGGCTAACAGCACACATAACCCGACAATTTGCATTGTATTACTCCTCTCTTACCTGTTTTATTTCCGGCTTCGTGTACACTTTTTATTTAATAGTAATGCCTGGGGTATGTGTTAATCATATTTTCACCCCAAAAGGTTTTTTTTTTTCTACTGGTCGTACTTGACACAACAGCCGTACATTTTCACTATTGCATGAGGATTTCATTTGAATTGATTGCAAGAGGAGTGTGGAGGCCAGTGCAGTGTTCTGTTTATCAGTTAATAATACATTAACAGGATCAACTTAGCTAATTGTTTTAGAATAGTCAACATCTGACCTTGGGATCTACTCGAGTACTGTACACACTGGCAAGATTGTCAAGTTGTTGGTATGCTTTTGTCTAAACATCATAGAAGGTTGTATGAAAGGGCAACCATTGTCTGATGTTAATGGTATGGCCATTCGTGGATAGTAATTAGAGGTTTTCTTTATAAGTATGTATTAGTTGTGATCATACTCGCTGATTGCTGAGGATTTTGAAGCATAAGGTTATATCAAGTTTAGGGTGAAATAGATTCGTTTTTAAAGGTGAAAAGAGTTATTTTTGTTCAGAAATGATAAATTATTTGAAACCTTTCCTTCAAATTAGTCAGATTCCAGAGCACTGTTTGACTGTTGACAGTAATTTTGGTATTACTGGAGATTGTGAGGAATTGGAATCGTAATACTGCAATAGTCACGTGCAAGAAACGGCTAGAAATAAATACTTTCTGAAGTACATCACCAATGTCACACTTGTCCAGGCTGTATTACAACCTAATTTCTGCTTCAGAATAATGGTCCAGAGTATATTATCAGATTACTGTTTTAAAACATTAGGTCATGTGAAATGAATACCTCATTATTATTACGTCCTTAGTGAATGTAATTTAGTGGGAACCGCGATCTCTAGTCGATCTGTAAATTCGAGGAAAGAATTCATTACATCCTTAATGAAGTTTAAAATTGGCAATTTTATCATTCCTGAAAAATGGAGCCAGCTTTTGAAATCATTTTTGCTTGGTATCTAATTCAAACATCTTGAAATGGGCTGCTATTATGTTCCTTATGTATTAGAAGTGCCTTTTATTTTTACAATATTTAATCCATCCAAACAGTACCGTAACTGCACTGGGTCTGCAATTTGTAGTATTTTTTTTCCTTGGGAGGGAGGCAGGATATTTCTGTTTGTGTTGAGTAAAAGTAGTAATCCGATTTAATCTACTGTTTTGCAATTTTTATGACGGTAAAGCAGGATTGTCCATGTGCTTCAAATTATCATTGTGCTGGTTTGTTGGCGATATAAAAGGAATATACTGTGGTGTTATTGGTATATTTTTTATTAGTGGAATAACTTTTTGTGATTTTGTAGCTCCTCATAGCAGCCAGTATCGCAAATGAAAATTCTGCATGTTGTATTGTAATTATTTTGAAGTTATTGCAAGGGTTCTGATCTGGTGGCAACGTTAATGCTTTATTGCTTTGGCTAGTTAGTATGACAGCTTATAATGCCAAAAGTAAAACCAGTGTTGTGAAGTGTTAAAGAAGTGGTTTAATATCAAAATGTAACAGTAAATTTTTTCTTAATGTATAGCAGTCTGTCAAGATGAGATTTGTTAATTGGTCTCAACTTTTTTAAAGCAGATTTTTTTTGTGTTATGCCATAGATTTTTGGTAGGAAAAAAAAAGAATTGTCCAATTGGTTGAAAGTCCTGTTTGTTCGCATGTTATAAACCATTGAAAATTTGGTATGTGGTGCCACGCTTAAAACTACAATTTTTAGACTAATTGAAATTTATTACTTGATATCCTTGGACCAATATCTCATAAGACACCAGTATGCAGGGTTTATAATGTATTATCATTAAAAACAATGGCTGTTAACATAGAATTACTGCATTATCTTTTTCCAAAAGTATTAGTGGTGACGAAACTGGTTCTGACACTATCGTATAGTTCACGATAATAAAAAAATTCTAGATATGAATATTTTTGAAAAACTGCAAGTGCTATTCACCGTGCAATTGGTGGTACTTTTATGTACTAGTTGTTGACGATTAAGTGGAAATGTTTCAGTTAAATTTTACGTTGTGTATTAGTGATTTTGTTCAGGGTTCAGAACCATTTATAGGAGTTAATTATGTGATCTTATGCATGTTATTGGTTATGTACTTACGTGTTCAGAACTTATTTTAGTGGTAGTCCTGTTTACATTCAGACCCAGTACTGTTGAGTGTGAAATAATCTTTATTTTACTTCCAGCACAATATGAAAATATAGATTTCTTACTTTTTCATTTGCAGTTTTTGTTTTAATGTATATAATCTTCGAAAAGTGAAATTCGGCAGTTTTAGGTACTGAAAACGAGTAATGATTTTTGTCATTGTTTTGAAATGTTATAAATTTAAATTACCTCATGTATTTGTACAATGATATTTTTTGTGCATGTTTGATACGTGAAGATGTGCTTTTTCTTCATGCAAAAATATTTATATCCTTTCTTTTTGTTTTACAGTATTCCATTGGCAGGCTACAATTATGGGACCAGTGAGTAAAACTTTTAGATATTTTCTTTATGTAAGGTTTTTAAAAATTAGTTGTAGCTTGTGTTGATAAAGAAACATTTCTTATTGTTTTCTCTTTTTTAGTGTGTTTAAAATTGAGTGTTTGAAGCACTTGCGAAGTTCCTTTGTGCTCTTTTATCTGCAAGTATGTATTATCAAGCTGTGTAAATTTTGTCCGCGATTTGGCCGAATAGTTTTGTTTAAAGATTGGTAGGTAATAATTTAGAATGGAAATTTGAAGAGAGAATCTGTTGTAATTATTACTTCATCAGTAATTGATCTTGTGCTAGGTTTCAATCACTAGAAGTTTTCCTTATTTGAGAATCCGGATTTTGTGTAATGTGGTTTACCTGAAGAGAGAACTAATGAACAAATTTATGGTATGCTTATAAGCCTAGAAGGCAGACTGATTTTTTTATTTATGAACTACAGTAATTCAATCACAAACGCATATAATACTTGTGAATGGAAATTCTAATAAAATGCTTAGTGGATGAGCAGTACTGTTTGGAATTGGGATGTATGATGCAGATTTGGTACAGAGTCCATTCATACAGATTATGATTTCTAGTTTCTTGAAATTGTTCCTGGCTAAAGCGTGCACGATTATACATTAAAGCCATACGATTTGCTTCCTTTTCCTCCAGCAACCCTCTCCCAGCTCCGTTATCATTGCTTAGTATTTGTAAAGCATAAGAAATTAGAGGATGATTTTGATCTTTATTGAATGCAATTGTTAAATGTGAAATCTGGGTCTCAATGCCCAGTAATTTAAACTTTATCCTCAGTCATGTGGTTTGTTGAATGCCAATGAAAATCTGATAGTAAAGGCAATTTCTGTCCTCCAGTCACTACAGTTTATCAGAATTCAAACCATTGAATGATTTGTGCACTTCATATTCACAATTCAGGAGCCTGAAAAATTTTCTGCTGTGTTTGGAATCAAACCAGGTATCGTCAGTTTTTGAGAGTGGTACTTCAGCTGTGAATTATTGGACCAGTGTATGCATGCTATGACACTGCATATTTAATTTAACAATCAATAGTTCCTAAATAAGTTTGGCTAAAAAAAAATAAAAAATTGACCTTGTCAGGGATTGGTTACATTATTCAGTGTTGTAAATTGTACTGATGTAAATCTGTAATTGGGCTGTCAGTTATGGAATTGCACAGTAATTACTGGTCAGATTTTCTTGTGGATTTTAATTTGAAAACTCGGTTTGACTTA
Organism: Vandiemenella viatica; assembly: GCA_031002005.1. Lineage (NCBI taxonomy): Eukaryota > Metazoa > Arthropoda > Insecta > Orthoptera > Morabidae > Vandiemenella > Vandiemenella viatica. Next base: position 370,111,677 of record JARYHS010013630.1, read on the forward strand.
AAATCTAGCACCACAATAGGAATTGAAATATACTCTGGAAGTGAAACTTTTGCTATAAACTGGGATGACCCAAACTACTTAACATATTTCGAAATATGCCAGTCCTAAAATTTGAGGTGTATGTATTAACTGGGGATAGAGCAGAATATTAATATCTTAATTAGAACAATACCAAAGTAGTGTGAAATTCTCCGTAATCATTTCAGTTTTTTCTGTATGTGTATGATACTCAATCTTTTAACACAGTCTTGTAGTGAAGCTGCCAAATTGGTTAGATTTTTAGTATAAGAGCTAACATTTTTGAGAAAGAATTTTAAGTTGGCTTGTTTTTTTATATATCTTTTCTGATTGAAGTTAGTTCTGGATGTGGTATGTCTCGCATCTGGGAGCGGTTGCGTTTATCTATGTGCATCCCTTCCGTACAGGTAAAAATTATGCATTTTGAAATCGTTTTAAAGCAAATTTTCTTTGTCTTAGCAATATAAATTTGTAGTTGCCTGACAGTTTCATCGTTGCTAACATTGCGCCAAATACAATTAAAAGTTAATATAATTTTAGTGTAGCTGAAATTTTAATATGATGTAGTTCTATAAGCAAAGAATGTAATAAATTTGACAGACAGAAATTTGCTAAGTTAGGCGTTAGATCAATCTGTCTCGGAGAGGAAGGTGATTTATAAGAGTGCAGCATCTAATTCGTTTGTTGTGTGAGAGAGGTAGCTGTGACAAAGAGCGTGATAGATCTGTCACAGATGCTATTTTTTAAGATTGTTTTATGCCTTATGTTCGTGGTATTGTTTTGTATTAATATCTTTTTCTGTCCTCTGTCACAGCTGTCTCTTGCAATAAATGAATTAGATGCCACACTCCTCAAACTCACCTGCTCTCCATAAGACTTACATTGATCTGTATCATAATTTAGCAACTGAAATTTTGTCTGGCAAATTTTTTATATTCTTCGATTATAGGACTACATCGTATCAAAATTTCAGCTGAAAATTTTTTATAACTTAATTGTATCTGGTGTGATGTTAGCAATGATTAGTTTTTAATTTGCAAGCAAGCTCTATCCACTACCGCTGCTAGGCCTGTCATAGCTTCACCAGAGCCCCATTGGCTGCCTTATTTCAGGGTTCCTGTAGGGCCTTCACTGCTACCGTATTGGTTACAGGACACACTAGATCCCCACAGGCAATCCCCTGCATTATGCCATTGCTTATCTCCCACCATGTGGAGGAGGGGTTTGACTTTGGGAGAGAGAAGAGGAGTGGTACAGAGATGGAAATAGAGAGGCTTGTGCATGGAGCAAACCCAATAATAATTTATATTGCTAAGACATAGAAGATTATATAAAAAATATTGTCTTAAAATGATTTCAAAATGTCCAATTTTTTCCTGTATGGAAGGAATGCACATAGGTAAACCCAATCGCTCCGAGGTGCCAAACGTACCGCATCCATGCCCAACTTCAATTACAGTAGAACTCCAATTATCTGCTTTTTCAATTAAGACGGAAACGTACTGCCAAAAAGCTTCCCCTCTTTTATAAAAACCAACCCAAAGTTCGGCTGACTGCAGCATTGTTTACTGAGTGGTACGGTGAAATTTTCATCCCTGAAGAGCAAAAGCACCAAAAAAAAAAAACCTTGGAAAAAATGCATTTTCAACATAAATACAGTAATTAATTGTAATAGACCCTATTTCGGAAAAAATCAGATTATCCGAGTGGGGTCCGGTCCCAATTGATTCAGATAATTGGAGTTCTACTGTAGAAAGAAAATATTTAAAAAAACCAGCTGACCTAAAATTTTTGTGACGTTGCTAGCTCCTATGCTATTATATTGTTTAATGGTGGCAACTTTGAGGACAATGAAATGTATTGCATTGATATATAATGTAATTTAGTAATTGCTTCTTGCATAGATTAGTGATTTTAATGTTAGTCAGTGATCATATTTAATTTTGCTAATTCACCAATAGTTGGTGCTATAGTTAATTCATATCATGCTGCAGTTTTGACGATCCTTAATTTTCTGATAATAAGAGATCTGAAGGATGTAAATTTGAATCAAACTTATATAAAAATGCATTAATAGCAAAAACGGATGTATTTGTTATCTTTCTTGTACTTTGTTTCATTGGTTTACCCCTTGATGTAGTCCAGGCAGATGGCAATCGAAAAGAAATGTTTTGGTATGTGGGTAGGCAAACCATACATTTTCAGTAAACCCATGTCTCTTAGTTTGCAGACAGGGAGGTCACCTTTGATATAAGGCAAAAACTTTTCAGAACTGCTAATGCTCTTCTGTTTAGTATGACTAACTTGTATTCTAAAGTTGGCAGGCTAAACTATTTAGTTAGCAGTTTCTTTAACGGTATTGGCATTTAAACACATATCGTTGAACTTACTGTGTGTTATTAATAATTTATGGTATAATTTTAATGTCAAACTTTCTTCCATGTTACAGCCTGACAGTCCATACCAGGGAGGGGTATTCTTTCTAACCATTCATTTTCCTACTGACTACCCATTCAAACCACCAAAGGTAAGTTTCTTTCTGAAAGTATGAAAATTATTCTTTCTTGAAACTGGAATCCTAATTGACCTTGCTTTTGACTTGTAATATGTGTATTTGTATTGTCCTTTAATATTACTTTAACTGTAAATACCATGAAATATTAATGTATCATAAGGAATATATTTGCTTTATTGTTTGTGACCAGTTTTTGTGCATGATGTTGCAGAGAAATTTCTACATTTCATAGGCATTTCATCTGTGGTGATTTTTCTCCAAGGAATTCAGGAATAGTTTAAATGTATCAATGAGAGAGCAACCCATTGAACTTCATTGTCTTTTTAATTTGAATGTTCGGTCAAAAAATGTAAATTTCCAAATTTAAGTAACTATGAGTTGCTGAAAAGAAACTAATAATTTGTCAAGACAGTTTGAAGCTTCTGCAAGGAATTTTGCTCGTTTCAGATGTGTAAGCTTTGTTCAAAAGCAGTAATAATTGTGTGGGTAAATTTACTGTCATATGTATTGAATTTTATGGCTTAATAGACATTTTTGTATTTATAGCATATTACTTTGATTTGATTTTTAAATTTAGATCTGTAAAATTTTGTTGGTAAATAAGTTCTTTTAGACATTGTATTTTGACTTGAATGTGCAGACCTCTTTAAACTTCATAAAACCTCGGAGAGTGGAAAATAAAATCTGGTTTAGCAACAGTGTGTGGTGTGTGAGCGTTGACGCTCTGGCTTTGTGGTTGGGAGGGCGTGGGTTCAAGTCCCTTTCAGCTATCCAGATTTGGATTTTTCATGGCTTTCCCAAATGACTGTCAATGGTGGAATTATTCTGTCAAAAGGCAATGACAAATTGCTTCCCATTGTTCTTTATCCTTTTCTGCCTATAATGACGTTGACAAGGCATGAAGCCAAGAAAGCAAGGGCTGATTTAACTCTTACATGCCATAAGTACAGTGTGTGGCAAAACTCCCTCCCCAATTTAAAGCTTGAATAAAAATCAGATTGTATAGTAAAGAAACATTATTTACATGAATAAAATCTTCATAATTGGAAGTTACATGTTTTACAAGTTTTATTTTTTGTACAGTAAATCACTGTCGTCACTCAATGGGTTGTTGTTTGGAAGTTCTCCATCACCGATCAGTTTTTCTCGAGGAATACGAGCAATCTCTTTTTGTATTACATGTTTCAGTTGATGTTTGTAAACTTCAGACTTGAAAAAACCGACGCAGAAAAAATTGTGGTCTGGAGATAGTGTTGGCCAGGGGATGTTGCCTCATAAAGAAATAGAGCCGTGGGAACAGTTATCTCAGCAGTCTTGTGCGAGTGGTGTTCCAGTCCTGCTGAATCTGCAGTGCATTGAGTCTTGGAACTACAAAGTTATTGTGGAGTTCAGTCAGTGACTCCTTCCTTTTCAAAAAAAGTTGGGTGCAGTAATCCCGAAACGGTCAATTGTGCTCCAGATAGTAACACTCATCGTGCAGACTCTGTTCATGGAGTTCCTGATGGTTTAATATACTCAAAGAATGAAAGTTTAGCTTATTTCCACATTCTTATAAATGTGCTTTATTTATTAAAGAAGATATTATTTGGCATATTTTCAAGGATGCTTTCACATGAATTTGCCAATTACATTACAACTGTTTGTGAAAGATAGTCTTGTATATATGCAGGGGCGTAGCTACTATTGGGCTAGGCGGTGCAGTGCACTGGGGCCCCTACGCTCAGGGAGCCCCCAAGCATACCTCAAGGGGCCCCAAAGTGCAGTTTAGAGGGCCCATGAGCCATCTCGGCAAACTGTCAACTTTTTTTAGCTCTACCGTCATCTAAAGGGGCCCCTGAGACACAGGAAGACCCCCACTAAGGGCCCTCGCTGCTCGCTCAGGGGGACCGCCAACCACTGCTCATGGGGCCCGTAAGGACAACTCAAGGGCCCGCATCCTCAGCTCACGGGGCCTATACCAGCACACGAAGCAAAAAAAAAGGTCGCCCGTGTGGCCTGAGGGCCCAAAATAATTTTTTTGCACCGGGGCCCTTGTTGACCTAGCTACGCCACTGTATAGATGCAATTTAAAATTTCTGGTGCAAAATTTTACATATAATCCAATCGCTCAGCTGGTGGGATCCAGCTTGTTTGCAAGCAGATCGCTTTTGAGACTGGAAAAATGAATGTCTGCTTCAGTGTTTTCTATAACTATAGTACTACGTGGCTGTCCTTTCACTAATTTTCTCCATAGACCCTTTGATCTAAAGTTTTATATCTACAACGTTGTGCTATTTCGGTCTGAACTGCCACATGAGGAGGCAACAGGAAGCATTTGTGAAAAGCACAGAATTATACTTCTTTAAAAATGCTTCCACAGTGAAAGTGCATTGCCCACCTATCTGCAGCAAGGTGCAACTGTAGTGGAAATTAAACATTTCCTTCCTCCAGCATCTTTCACAACCGTTACTCCTTCCTAGAAACTAAAAACTTCCTTCCTATATATAAACAAAATTTGTGGGTTAGTTTTGCCACACATTGCATATTTCGTGGAATGTGATTATTTTATTAAAACTGAGGAAAAAGAAAAGGTGATTTAAAACTTGGACCAAAGTTTATGATGTATTTTGATTATATATTTCCCCTACATTTTATGTGTAAATTTAGGGATCTTTCTAGTCTTTTGGTACTTTCTTATTTGAAATTTTGCTTTCTTGGAATGATTTGATTAAATGTTTTCCAGGTTGCATTTACCACACGAATTTATCATCCAAATATAAATAGTAATGGTAGCATTTGTTTGGATATTTTGAGATCGCAATGGTCTCCTGCTCTGACTATTTCCAAAGGTAAGATTTGGATTATTGGTTGATGTCTCAAAATATTTTGTGCCATTTCTCTTGTTAGTAACGTTATCTTGAAATCAATCTTTTTCAGTTTTACTGTCCATCTGCTCTCTTTTGTGTGATCCGAATCCAGATGATCCATTAGTGCCAGAAATAGCTAGGATATACAAGACGGATAGGGAAAAGTACAATGAACTTGCAAGAGAGTGGACGCGCAAGTACGCCATGTGATCCTCTCGACACCATCAGCGGCCCGGCTCACCTAAATCAGCTGTCCGTTAAACTTCGAAAAACAATAGAACAAAATGAAACAACAAAAGATGAATTCAAACAATTTAAAGGGACTTCCTGACACTGGTGTTATGATTCTGACCATTGCTAGCATTTCATCTGAAAGCTCCAAAGCTTTTCCTTTTTTTTATAAAAAAAATAAAAGGAATAATGCAGTTGGTCCTGTTAACTAATTTGCACATATAGTTTGGTGGTTTAAAAAAAAGTTCGATTTTTTGTGGTGTCAAGACTAGCTATTTTTCTTTATAAATGTGATATGTTAAAATATTTGAGTGACATGAACAGTCAGGGGAAGTGAGGGTGGTAATTTCTAAGTGGAACTTGATTTATGTCCGGTCACAGGAAGTTCCTCCTTTTTTCTTGTCACTCAGTGACATGTCCTTGTCTGAATGTCAGACATAGTTAGAGAGTAAACTGCAATACTTTTGCCCCCTTTCTCCTTTTCCTAACTGCTTCTTTATCACTGCTGTCTTTTACCACCTTAATTTCTTTCCTTTCTCATAGCATTGCCCTCCATTTTCCAGCTGATCCTGTGGTAGGAGGTATATCAGTGTGCTGTGGTGTACTATACGTTTATTAGAGATAATATTGTAAGGAGAAGAGGAAGTAAAGGCACCAGGTTTTGAATACTTTTAACATAAAAGTTGGAGCCCATATTGATTTTTCTCATTGTACATTTTCTCCATTTTTCCATCTAAAGTGGAATTGTATCACGAATTTATGGATCTTGTTAATAAACAATCAACATTACTTATTTAAATTATTTATCGGAGATAATTTTTAGATCGGTCATATTTATTATGCTTTAAAGTTTTTTTCTGAGCTGTTTTGGTGCATCTTGTAATACTTCCAATTTTAGTCATTTCTTGGTCCATGTTCCCACAGTATATGGGTATTTTAACACTATCCTCAGGCCTCCGAGTGGTCTGTGATGAATGCTTTGCGATTGATGCTATGCCTAGTTAAGTTTAATCTGTTAATATTAATATTCTGATGTTAAGTGTAATATCCAAAAGAATGAAACTGTATTGAGATTGGCACATTTTGTATGTATGTAAGTAGTAAACAAATTGGTCCTTTGTAAACATAGTTTTAAATTGCCTACCATTTAGACTTCGGCGCCCTCTGCATTGTTCGTTGAAGAGCAGTGCATACTGGGTTTTCTCAAAATAACTGATTCTTTTTTTTTTTTTTTTTTTTTTTTTTCAAACAAAATCAAAAATTTACTTTTCAGAAATTCAAATGTAAATACACAGATTTTTTAAAAGTTGTTTTCTTTCTTCAGTATACTAGACAAGAGTTTATTATTTAACAATAGATGTTTTGTATGCTTCTTCGGATCTTTTGCGTGGTCTTAAAGGACTGTTTTAAGCTTGTTTGGAACTGTGTACTGTTGGTAATGGAGCTCAGCTGAAATTTCCCCTATCTCTTATATTTGAACAGACCATTCTTTCACTATCAAAGTTTTTACTTCCTGAGGACCTGCATCACTGTTGAAAGGCTGAAATTAGTGTTAGCTGTCACTTGGTTGGTGCAGTGTTTTTGATGAATTGTTATGTGCTTTACCGGAAAAAAAATAACTTTGAATTTTAGTGTTACATTGGTTCCTCATATTTTTAAGGTGAATGTGATGTTTATTGTACAATATCAAGTGCATGATTATTCATTCTTCAGTTGGACATTTTTGCTTGGCATTGTACAGTACAGAAAGTTGCGTGAAAAAAAAGAGTAATAAATCAATTCATTACAGACAGATAACTTATTTTCAGGATAACTGTTACAGGTGTTTTGGTGATAAATGGAGTTGAAGTTCAATTAACTATGTAGAGTAATATTATGTTCGTGCTATGGATTTTGATGATGGAAAGTATTATTTTTAAGGAAGGCAGATATTAAGTTTAACACACTCAATAGGCATTTTTTAAAATTTTTTAGATTACCACAAGAAGTCACTTCAACATTTATCAAAAATAATTTAAGTGTAAATAATCAACAAATACAGTTACACATAGTTTTAGCAGAGATGTCAATAGAATGTCTTAAAGTGAAAAATGTTTATGGATCATCTACATCTACATATATACTCTGCAATTCACAAAATTGTGTTTGGCAGAGGGTGCTCAGCACCAAAGCTAATCTCTTTGTTGTGCATTCAATTCCCATCTAATGGATGGTTAACTTAAGAACATAAAAATTTAGTGAACAATTAACACTGCAATTTATGATTTTCAACATGTCTGTACTAATTGTGGGGTAGAATAACCCTGTTCCAATACAAAAATTAAAAAGGAATTCTTAAAACTGAGTGATGGATGTGTGGTACTGTTTGGATATGGTATTTGGAAGAAGTTTGGGTTTGCTTCCTGTTCTAGGCATTCACACAGTATGTAGAAAATCAAGAAGAGTGAATGGTGAAGTTGTTCTTTCACTATTCAGCTCCTTGTTTATTGCAGTGAACACCAAATGCTAGGTAAAATATTGCCAGCAGATGCTAATACATAGACATTAATATTTCTGACCTGTTGTCTTCTTCACTTAGATTGCAACATGATTTTGACTAGTTTCAGGATATATTAAGTGACCTAAATCATTATAGGAACTTATAAATCTCGCAGTTGCCTCTTAGGGCTCTATAGCCGAAGTAATGAAAATGAAACACTGTCACGTTACATCCATACACTATCACAGCATCACTGCTGTCTTTGCATTGTTTCTGACAATTTCCGGAATGTTTTGTGGAATGTGAAATTTATGTATGGGTACGGTAAAACATTTAAGATTTCTCCCCATAGAGTGCATCATTATTAAACAGGTATTTATGAATGCAGTTACTGTTTTGAGACATGTTGTTTAATTTTTTCCGAGATACAAGCTCTATTATCATTCTCCTCCTCTACCCTAATCTAATTTTCCAACCATATGACTGAAAATTCAAGATGATGGATAAGATATTTAGACCACTTTTAGATTTTCACATTACTTTATTCGCAATGAACTTAGTTTTGCAGTCCATAAAATAACTCTAGCCTAGCATTTTGGTTTATTTATGTAAGGTACAACAAGAGGATGTATAAAGTGTTGCGTGTGTAAACAAAATTCAGATTTTTTTTCCCACAAAAACGGTGGTAGAAAAAGTCGACATTCAGTGATGAGGGAATATTATTCATTCATTACCCACTACTGAATTTGGTGGGTGATAAGTAATACTCCAGCTTCACATTCGGGAGAATACAGATTCAAATCCCCATCCGATCGTACAGATTTTGATTTTCCATGGTTTACACACACACACACACACACACACACACAGACACACACACACACTCATTACTACTGAAGAAGGGTCACAGACTCGAAAATTATTATTCTGTGTGTACGTGTTTTTCCGTGTCTCGACGCCACAGGAATCCTCATCTATGGTAAGCGGTGGTTTTTCTCCTATCAAAGATTCGATAGGGAAAAATAGATACCCGTCACTTACCACAGATGAGGGCGAGGCGAACACGTAAAAAAATAAAAAATTGCACAATATTTCGACATGAGCCTTAATCATGTGAGAGGCTAGACAAATGGCAGGGGGAAAGATGTGGTCACATCCCAACCCGCCTCATGAATGAAGCATAGGGGGAAATCGTGCGGTGGTAGAATTGCTGGGAAAAGGTGGGGGGGGGGGATAAGCTTGACCAGTGATAAAAGTGAAACAAAATAATCTTTGTGTAGCATAATTCATAAAGTTATAATTTTATTTAGATAGGTTACAGACGAAAAAAAGGGAGGTAGAAAAATATGTATATATATGAAAATTATATAAAATGAATTGATGAAATGTACATATATAAATAACTGACTGTAAAATGAAATGAGAGGTATCAAGTGACAGGTTTAATGTAGGTTTAGGCCGGGGGTGTGTCTGGTCTCAAAGATATGTTGGTAGGCTACTTCCCATCTGCGGAGTTCTGAAGGGTGATGGTATTTGGAAAAACTCTAATGGCTCCGACTGTGAAATAGGTGTTCGAATTATGTGAGTTCGCATGAATTGCCACTGGATGGTCTGGGTTGGAAGTATAAACTGTTTGCCTGTGGCCATTCATCCTTTAGGATAGTTGAGTGGTGAGACCCATGTAAGAGGCAGTGCAATGGAGTTGATAAATAAGGTGAGTGGTAGCACATGTAGCATGCCCAATTATAGGGAAAGATTCGCGTGACAGGATTAGCGTAAGTAGTGGTGGCAGGATGCATGTTTCAAGTTTTGCAGCGTGTTCTGTTAGAAGGGAAAGATCCCTGTGGAGGGCTAAGAGAGTCGGCAGGTAAATACTTGTGGACCAAGATGTTATACAGATTGGGTGGTCTGCTGAGGCAAGTGCGGGGAGCAGTGGGTAGGATTTTGGGTAGGAGGAGACGCATTTCAGGGGAGGACCGTAGGAAATCATTCCCACGGCGGAGTATCTGGTTGACAGATTCCAGGCCAGGAAAGAACTGGGTGACAAGTGTTGGTCCATGGTCAGTTTTAGGAGGTGCAGAACGAGGGTTGTGGGTGATGGCAGGTGGTAATTTGTTTTTCCATGAAATCATGGGGTATCGGCGGGAAACAAGGGCTTGGGATAATTTTTGGGAGTAACTGGAGATTGATTCATGATCAGAACAGATTCGCCTGCCACGGATTGCAAGGCTGGTTGTAAATTGGTTGGTTTGATGTGTACTGAGGTATGGAGGACCCCCTGTCATAGAGATTTAAGTCAAGGAAGATGATACAGGTGTGGGAATATGACTGTGAAATTGGTAGTGTGATTCTCATTGAGTGAGTTGAGGAAGTCTAGGAGGTGGTCCTCCCCGTGGGTCCAGATCATAAATATATCATCTATGTATCTGAACCACACGAGGGGACTGAGCTGGAATTTTTCTTTTTTTTCTGAAGAATTGCCCGATAGTTCGACTTTTCTGAAAAAAGGTGTATTTTAATTAATTATTGTGTGTATGTTGAAAATGGGAGAAAAAAACTGTTTTAAAATAAAAAAAGCTTTTAATTAAATGAAAAGGCAACACTTTTACATGTTAAGCGTACTTAAAAGTGCTGTGCATTAGTACAGTATGTATGTACGTACTGTACTGTAAATATGTGATCATCACGGTCTAAGTATGCTGTTTGACTGTATCCATGTGTTTTCAGGCAGCCAAGTCGCGCATCTGCTTGACAGTGAGAAGTTGTATGTGGTCACACACTGACTGACATTGCAACGCAGTTTCAAAGCCAGCAAATGCTTCACTAGCTGATGGTCCCGTGTCTGCTTCAATTTCGACATTAAGGTCATCTTCTTTGTCTACACTTTCTTCTCACACACTTTCATCATTTAGAATTTCATACCCAGGGTCTGATGAATCGTACACCACCCACTCTCCTATACCTAAAAAGCGATTCGGATAGTCGGAATTATGATAATTAAAGTTCTACTGTACTGAATAGGATTCCCGGATGTGCAGATGATACAGCAAACTTTAATTAGATCATATTATTTATAATATTATGAATCTAAGTGAGTGGTGTGTGTCTGAGTGTATATAACGGGATCACCCATATCTATCACACCAATTTTGGTGGTGGTTTTGAATTTTGAGAGCTTACTGTCCAGATTAAAAGCTGCGGAAATAGCTTATGACCTGTACACTTCGAGGAATGGAGCAAGAAATAACTATTTCAAGATAGGTGACATATATGCAAAGATCACTTTGAATTCAAGATGAGCTCTCCTTTCAAGAAACATTGACAGGATATTATACTATTGTCATGCTTGGATTCTGTCTCTCTCTTTTTTTTTAAAAAAACTTTCATTATTTAGTTGTTTTGTACATCATGATAAACAGACTGTGCAAAAGAAACTTGATGAGAATCTTAAAACGAATAGTTCATTTTGGAAATGTCATTATCAATTTGCATTTTCTAAAATCGAAGAACCTATTTTGGAGCAGTAACCTTTACTCATTGCTTTTCACATGTATTGAATACACTGCTTTTTAAAAATAAAGCAAGAATGTTGACATATTCAATGATGTTCTGTTTAAAATTGCAAAAATTAAATTGATGGAGTAATAGTTCTGAAGTTGTAAATATTAATTTTTCTTAAATTTAACTTTTAAAAAGTGGTATCTAAAGAAAAAAGAAAAATGTTGAATATATATCGACTAGCTTTGGAGCTAGTCTGAAGTAAAGGGTTGAATGCAGTGATCGGACAATTCGTTTTTCTTAGTTGCTTAATTAAATAGAATTGTTACTAAATACTGCTCATAACACTGATTTTGTAATATATGTTTTCTGTTGTAGATTATATAGTCTATCAATTTGGAACTTATTTTAATTGTAATGGAGCTTCTTACAGTACTATGGAAGCAGTCAAATTAAAAATTAACTAGGAATCCTCTAACTTTATTGTACATCGCATAAGTTATAAAAACTAAATCCATAGTAATATTTTGTCCATGGTGGACTTGTGGAATCAGCGACTGTGATATCAAATTTGGTTGATAATTGAAAACAGCGACCAGTCACAGTCGCTGGTCGCTGTTTTCAATTATCAACCAAAATTAAATCCATAGTGCCTTACGCTTTATCAAAGTGTCAGTTGTCATTCTGGTCCAGGCTGCATTTCTACCTTGCCACAGCCTCCACTAATATTAATGTTAGAAAATCGTAGCTTCTTTCACATGCACATTAATACATTCACTACGTCGTGATTGAAACTTGACCCATTGGAATTGCTCACCTGCGGTTAAAATGAGTAATATAGTGGCAGTGAAAGCAAAGGAAATAAAAGATAAGACTTATGTGATACCATATATGATTAGTTTTAATCCATGCAAATTTCTATTTCAAAGCAGAAATAATTGATTTAATCAAAATGAAACCAATATCCAAATGGCATATAATTTTACTATTTTTTAGATAAATACTGTTGAAATGCTTTTTAATTTATAGAAGGTAAATAAATATTATTGCGATATTTATTAATAGTAAAACTTACAGCATAACATATTACCAAGAAGACTGTCGCAGGTAATTGCCAGTGTTTGAATAATATACTGACACTCATAATTAGAGAATTTTGATGATTACTTCCCACAAGAGGATAGAAATCGTATGAGATTTCATGTTGAAGTGTGGTGTCTGGTCTTTACTCCAACTTTGTTACAGTTCATTGCAAAGTTTTATTACAGTTTATGATCTGGTCAAGGTTATAATAGTTAAAAAAGCATTTGTACAAAATGTAGCAGACATAAACTCTTAGTAAGCGGGTAGTGTACTTGTGAAACAAACTTGTGTGGACTAATTTATCTTTCCGCACATACATTTGTGATGTTGAGGGCCTTGTTCATTACTACTAAGGATTGCAATCCCGCGGGATTCACAAACGGTTTTTAAGGCATGTATTCAAAACATAGTTACTTAAAACGTTAATAAATTAAATTAATAAATAAATTTTAATGTTAAATGTTAAAAATTAACAGTTAACAATATTTTAATTGGCAAAGTGACATTAAAACTTTATAGCATGTTTTAAGCACGTTTCGAAGTTTACATTTTTGTTTTTTAATCTAAGCCAATTTTTAAATAAAAAATGAAAAATATTCAGTGTTAGGTCATATGCCTTACAATACATCACATAAGTTTAAAAACATGGATTGCTTAATGGCCAAGTTACCAGAGTTTTTTTTTTTTTTTTAATTAAAAAAAAACTACTAAATAAACGTTTCCAAAACACCGAGAGAAAGCATTCTATTTCACAAAGTGGAGTGAGTTTACTCTGTAAAGTGTAGACTTGGCTCACAACAAGATATGATAACTTTTTGTCACAGCACAAGCACGAGACTTTGCCTTTTTTTTTATACAAAAATTGTTTTTGTGGGAATACTTATATCTCCCGATTCCTTGATTGATCTTACAGTTGATTGATCTTACAGTTGATTGAATGTTATTAAAAGAAACTGCTCACCAACACTTAAACTGTCAAGCATTTGTTTTACTTATGTGGCGTAGCTACGTTTTTAGAGTGGAAATAATTACTTTTTAGTAGGAAATGAGACTTTCTCGGCGAATGATTGCAGTGAAGTTTTCATAGGTTGTATCTCCGGGTTTCATTGTAAAAACACGGAACTTCACACGTGAGGAAGACGGCGGAGGCAGCCGTCGAAGTATGGTGTTCCTACAACACAATTCGTCGATAAACTCGTGAATACTTCATTATAACTTTTTTGCCTTTAGTCGAAATAATAACAAGGACAAGAGGTATTAATCTACAGCCTGAGCGGCACGTGTAAACAGGCGGCTTTAGTCAAAGAAACGCATTGAGGCAGCGGCCAAAACAACAAGTCAAAAGGATATACAATTGCCTTTTGATAGCTGCTAAATAAATAGGTACGCGATCTTTAAAATTACGATAACATTAGTTTCCTATCAACGAATAATTAAATTTTCAGCCGCATATAATGAAATTGTCACAATAACTTTATCTTCAAATACAGAAAATGGGAATAATGAAACTGTGAATAAAAGTTGTAACTGTGTAGTTCAGATAACGTTTGCGACACATAAAAAATAATTATATAGTTAAAAAATCTTCCAAATACGCAACATAACTCAATTTACAGAAATGTGTACTCGAAAAAATACGTAAAAGTGTATCAATTTACTTACGAATGACGAAGGTTGACAAAAACAAACGTTTGTTCACACGCGTCAAATGCCAATTGCTCTGGTACAGGCAAACAGTGCAAAACATCCGATAGAGATCGAGTGGGGCAGCGAGTCACGCAGACTGACACACGTTTTCGCCAGATTTTGCGGATTACGGATCCGCTTAATTTTGTGCGGGATCCCGCTTTGCTGGAATGCAATCCCTAATTACTACACATGGTCAGTTGTGGTTGAAAATTTATCTGATTGACATATGACAAATATGAATACTTTATTTTTGAGATTCCGCACCAACTGAATGAAAAATTGGATCATTGTGGATTCAATCATTTGTCATACCATCTCAACTTCTGAGCCCTTTAACATATACATTTGCAATTGCTCACTGCTTAGTTGTGACTAACCTTAACACGATAACAGTAGACAATTTGAAAACAAAAATCATGGGAAGTGAACAAAAATGGTAGATTTACATTGCCGAGAAAAAAAAAAATATTTGGTTATTTTCAGGGGGTCTGTCAACCCAACGACCTTCGAATTGGAAAATTTTCAGGGAGTCCGTCAACCCCAATGACCTTCATATTCCACAATTTATGCAAGATTTTGCAAAGAACTATATAAAAAAATGTTTATTTCTGTAACTGCTGATCATAAAATTCGTTTAAAGTTTAGTGATATGTCGCCTAAAGAATGCAGGAAATTATAACAATATTTCCGGAGTGTATGGTTTTTCAAATAACTACAGGAAATAGCATTAATAAATTCCATTCTTCAGTAGGTTTTTTTTTAACAAATCAAATTACTTTTGGAAAATGTTTCAAGCAACTTGTATAATTTTTGCTTTTGCCATTTATATTTATCATTTGTTAAACAATTTCACAAAATAATGAAATTTAAAACTTTATTATACGGTATTAAATCTTGGTCAGGATTTTTCTTAATTGAAATATAAAAGCTGTAGAATGCAATGTTATATACCATACATGCACATGCTATTTCATTCAAACAAAAATTGGGTTTTCAAAATGTCCTGTTTAGGCTAAATAGACCTTTTCAGTTATGAAAGTTGATAGCCCTAATGCTACAATGAAAAAAAATTACAGGGAAATGCTCAAAATAAACAAATCTTAACTCATTTAGGCTCGCCCTTCGCCGAAGAATAGTCCAATATATTGGGTAGATAAATTCCTGTTTGTGGTGCTGTAACCCTTCAACTTTTTTATATTGTCAATGAAGTACGATTTATATATCCATGTTTTTTTTTTTTTAAGTCAATGAATTGGGATGGGCTCGCTCTCCACTTTAAACCACCATCACTCTTAACAAATTTTATTAATCCTAGGTAACTCGCTATTCTTAACTGGAATGTGGTAATTACTAAGGGGTGTTCATTATCTGATCAAGTTTTTGTGAAGTCGGAGTAAACTCCATTTGTGAAATTTTCATAAGATTCTGTGATTTTGATGGATTATACTTGAGAGCTGTTAAAGAGATTGAAGAAATCTTCTTTAGAGCTAAAATTTATGAAAAATATCAAGCCATATTGTACATAGAGTAGCTACAGGTTCCATTTTTTTCTGAGATATGCGTGTACAGAAGTGTATGACTTTTTACGAGTAAACCATCAAGAGAAACTTATGAAAAATGTTAGAAAGTTGTTACAAAAATTTTGAAACTGCTCGTTGGCATAAAAATTTTCAGTCGCAGTTTGGCCTCTAAAGGAGGAAAGAAAGAACTACAGCATGGGAAATTGTCAGTGAGAAATGATTTTTTTTTCCTAAGAATCTATATTCTGATTTTAAATAATTCGAAGTCTATATGTTTCTAAGAACTGTACATTATTCCCATATACGTTACAGCTTCTGGTTCTCTCCACAGAACTTGTGAACTTTTTATGCGCTGCCTTTTTACACTTTTTCACGATTACAACTTGTACAGCGGCAACTCTAGTTATTGTTTGAAAGCTGCCTTTGGAGGTGTCTTCGCAAAAATCATCCCAGCTACTGAGTCTCAAAGCTTGTAGTTAACTAACATTAAAACGGATTAAATGATAAATATAATGATTCGTTGTATTAATGAAGATACTGGGTCCGATCTCTATTCAAACTGGAATACCATATAAGTTTTTCTTACGTTTACTTGTAACTTGGGAGGGTGTTAATGAGACATCATCTACATTTCATGACTATTTTTTTCCAGGTGTATACATGCGACAATTACTAGTTAAAAAAATTGTTTCATTATAATTCATCACCACGGTTATAAGTTTTTGTAACAGAAGAACATTGGTTTCATTTGCGCTGGTATGGTCATTTATTAATGATCTTGCTCGAGGAGAATAGAAATGAGGTTGATCGGGTGATTGTAACTCACCTAAATGTGAAATTTGAATTGCTTGAAAATTTTAATTATAATAACACCAGTTTTATAACTGGCTCGCCTTGTGATTTTCATATTACGAGATACGGGTTGGATTCCTTCTGTTCAGTTTTTTTAAATTATTATTTTGCAACAATAAAGGTCTTTCAAGCGATGGAATTATCCCAGATATGTATATGTGTGTATTTAACCAATACATTAAACATTTTAGAAAGCTAAATAATTTTTCTAAGATCGCTTTTCATTCTTATTTTTTTACAATATAATTTAGCAAATTACTTCAATACGTTCCAGAAGATATAAATAACACTCTCAAATTCTTAGGATCTACAACGGATTTTGCTGAAGGAATAATCCTTTAAGAATTTGCTTCCAGCCAGTCTGAGATTCCGATAAAATTACTAGTGAAGATGAAACTATGTTATCCTCGCTATACTGAATTTAGTCTAGCTTCATAGTTTTCGATAGTTATGGTTACTGAAGCTTCTATTTGTATTACTCATGCTACTCCCTTTCTTCATAAGAAACTGCTGCTTAATTCTGGATACTTGTCAGTTGTAATTTTTTGCGTGAGTGCTATAATAAAGATAGCTTGAGCGTCCGAGTTTTTATAATTCCGAAAGTTTTAAACATAGCTTGCATTATAATATACTGCAGCTGTACCATCTTTTCTGTTTTCCTAAAGCTTTAGAATTTGTTGCAGGTCACTTTAAGGTAATTCTTCAATTGAAAAATAAGTTTGAGAAAAATTCTGTTGGTAATACCACTATGCCAAGCTTCTAATTTACTTGACTCCGCCAGCATGGGCAGCTGATAAGTATATTATCTTTAACTCGAATCGGGGTGAGTTAGCCTGAAAAGACTACGCAATGCAAGCTGCCATATCGAGGCTGCAATACATTTTCCTTAGATATTAATTCCATACAACGGTGAAGCAAAATAAGTAGTACATAGTAGCAAAGATCTTTAATCATTAAAATACACCAGGAAGAAATAGTTCGAAGAGGCTTTGTTACTGTGGTATTCGAAACTGTGATTGAAAGTAAACATTGAACAATCGGACAATTTTCTTCGGCCGAACGGTGTGCGGTTTGCATATTAAGCCGTCGTAGTTAAATGATCCGGTACTTGAGAGAAAAAAATGTTGCTGTGAGAAACAAACCACTGATTGTTGCTCGTACATTTTTCGTTGGGCGGTGGTGGAAGTAGCGTGCGACGCGACTACGAGTAGTTGACACTTGGGCTATAATTACAGACGATCCCCTCCAACCGACCGTCGAACCTCCTTCACCGTGACGCCGGGCGCAGCCGCGTGACTCACCTGACCATAAGTCGTGACGTCACGGTGACTCGGCTGGCTGCTCGATAGCACGCAAGGCCCACAACAGGCGCGGCCTTGGAACACTTGCCAAATAGCTACTCTGAGAGGCGGTCGATACAGATAAATCAGTAACTGCTACAGTATTCGGAACTGAATTTCGTCTGAGTAAAGGGATCCTAGAAACAATGTAGAATCTGGTCCATACGGAAATTAGATCACAAAAAAGAATAGGAATCTGTATGGGAAAGTAACAGTTGAGCGGTTAAGCGCACTGTTCCTCCTGATTACAATTTAATCAATGCTGGCATACTTACCCGTTTCCACCAGCAGACGATTTCTATTGGGATAGCGAACACAACATTTTGGAAGGCACGTATCTAATCTTTGCATATGGGGATTTGGTAACATTACTGCATCCTGTAGTTTCTCGGCCATCTGATGAAAACTGAAAGTGATGAGATCATTGAGTGCTGCAATTGCAGCTTGGCAGCGTTTCTCATTTATATGGACCTAATGTTTTTACATATATGTTAATTATTAACCAATCGATTAATATCCCTTAAGATCTACACCTCCGATAATGCACTTGTGAAGCAGCATTAACTTAATCGTTAAAGGAACGTCGCTCTCTTTGATTTTAGGAACAATGCAGTCATATCTTCACATCAATGAAGTACCAGATTGTAATATTCATGGCTTTTACTCTTCCATAGCCTTATACAGAACGAGTACCCTATCCTCTTTATATGAAGAATTTTTATTTCATTAATTCTTTTTGTTTTGATATAACAAAAAAAAATATGCGTGCCGATCTCATCTTCGCGACCACGGGTTGAGAAACACTGCTGTATAGTAATGAAAATCGTCGCGTATTGAATTTCAGTACCGAACGGTTGGTTCATTCGTTTTGATATTGCACTCGTCAGGATCCTGAAGTGGTAGTACAGTTGCTGTATTCATCATCTGGGTTCTTCTGGGGTTAATTTAGTTTTTCATCTATTTCCAAAATCATTTCACTTTTTTTTCGAATTTGCCGTTAGGTGTATCCTTCAACTCGTCTTCTTAAATAGGTACCCGAGTGTTCTTAGATCCCGGTGACGGATTAGAGCCTGCCACACATTCCGCCTCTGTAGAGGCTGGATTTTCACTAGGGATGTAACGGAGCTCCGCACCCGCAAGTGCGAAACTTTCGCGTGAAATCCTATCTCCGCATCCGAAATTTTAATTGCGGATGTATAGTGGGGGTTTTGTTTATATAATAATATATATTATTCTTTTCTCCTTATACGAGGTTCGGTCCATCGTCACTCGGCTAACGACAACTTGGATGTATCCCCCCCCCCCCCCCTTACGATATTGAAATAAAAGTAACAATGAACTGAATGGTGTTATTACCTAAGCGAGGAATTAAAAAGTTTGAACTTGCACGTAAAGTAAAGGGGCCTTTTCACGGTCTAACTTGTAGCACATCTGTGTATAAATACCGTAGAATGCGTTCACGCTACCAGGAGGGGTTCAACAAAATGTGCCAAACAATCCTTTTCACTCGTACTTTCTCGAGGGTCAGCAATACCCTTATCGCACAATCGTACTAGGGTGTTTCCTTCAATCATGATCCAACGCCATAGCTTGTTGGACGGTAAGGACTGGTGTTTGTCTGGGAGTCCAACAACATCCAACGCGTCCTACATTTATTCCTGCAACCCATTTCGCGGCCCATCAAGATTCCTTTATTGGATCGTAGGTCGTATCAGCTGGACTATGAATGGGTCGCAAGAGCGGTGGAAAGGCGGGTGGCGGATTCGGAGATGTGCGGCGGCGTTTTCTTGTGCTTGACGCTTGAGTTAATCGCATCATATGACAAAGATTGCTTTTTTTTACGCCTGCGTAGTTAGTTAAATAATTTAATTCACTGGCGAAATCATCCCCTGTTTCTTGTTATTGAAAGATGTGTCAAAAAATAAATCAATATGGCAGTATTTTATGAAAATAGACTTCGCTAATGAATAAATGTAGAAGTAAGGGTAAAAATATACTTATTTTTAAGTAATTTTTGATAAGATGTTAATAATTACAAATTTATTTTCCCACCTCCGCTTTCGCAAAACATCCGTATCCGCCTATGTCAAGCACTGAACATCCGCATCTGCAATGATGACATCCGTTACAACCCTAATTTTAACCAGTTGAACTGGAATCCGAATTGCGGAGCAGCCTAGAATACTTCACATAACGAATGCAAAGCTTTGTCCTACGTGAAGATCAGGCTAAGCGCCATGGTTGGGATAGGATTTGAACCGGGGACCGTGAATTCTGAAGGTGATCACCTTAACCACTGTACAGACCGTTAATTTGGTAATAAAATGAAATTCTCGGCTTAGAGAAAGAGACCTCCGACTAGTCATAAAATCAAAGATAGTCCATCGCTGCAAAACTCTGGAGTGACCTAGCAACTCACTGCATCAACAATAGGTATTTCTATATCTATAAAACGAAAACCGGGTAAAAAATAATAGCCACATTATCGCATGTAACTTTTAATTTCTTAAATTTTGGTTTTTAGTCTTTAAAACCAATACATGGCTATATCTAATGCGAAGAGGAAACTACGTAAAGTGGAAAATATGAATTTTTATAATATAATAAAAAAAACCTTTCGATATTACAATCTCTAATGTTTGGAAGTGAATTAAAATCGCTGTTAATACACAGTCCAGTCAAATTAATGTGACCACATCTCAAAAACCAGAATAACCACCTTTGGCAGAGCGAACGGCTGCGAGGCGTGCAGGAAGAGAGTCAATTAGGCTTCTGAAGGTGTTCACTGGGATGTTGAGCTATGCCGACTCCAGTTCCGTGGCCAGTTGCGCTAGAATCCGCGGTTGAGGATCCATGGCGCGAACAACCCGATCGAGTTGGTCCCACAGATTCTCGATTGGGTTTAAATACGGTGAGTTTGCTGGCCAGGAGAGTAAGATAAACTCATCCTGGTGCTCTTCGAACCACGCACATACACTGCGAGCTGTATGACACCTCGCATTGTCCTGCTGGTAGATGCCATCATTCTGAGGAAAAATTATTCGCATGTAGGGGTGGACATGGTCCGCAAGGACAGATACGTACTTATGCTGATCCATCGGGCCTTCCACAACGATGAGTTCACCCAGTGAATGCCAGGAAAACATTCCCCAAACCATAAATGCTCCATCCTGTCGTCACACTGTAGACGTCCAGTTGCGGTACTGGCGTGCAAATTCCAGCCTTCGTCGCCGATGAACAGCAGTCAGCATAGGTGCATTAACCAGGGGTCTGCTGCGGAGGCCCATGCGCAGCAACGTTCGCTGAACCGTTGTTGAAGATTCACTCTTGGTAGCCCCTTGGTTCATCTGGGCGGTCAGTTGTTCAACAGTTGCCCGTCTATTTGCCCGAACACATCTCCGTAGCCTTCGTTCGCCTCTGTCATCTATAGCCCGTGGTGCACCACATGCTCCACGCCGCTGATTTTGAATAGTGCCATTTTGCAATGCACGGTATACTTTCACCACGGCGGCACGTGAACAGTTCACAAAATTAGCCGTTTCCGAAATGCTTCCACCCTTGGCCCGAAAGCCAATAATCATGCCCCTTTGGACGTCGGATAAATCGCTACGTTTCTGCAGTACGCCAACGATTGAAATTCTTTCCGATGCCTTAGGACATCCTTTATATACACTCCACTGTAATGTGCTGCCACCTGCCTTCTGTGATTGGTTATTTCACGTTGACGTCGAAAGTAGGTGGTGGTCACATTAATGTGACTGAACTGTGTAGTAAGTAATACATATCTGGTGGCTTTGAACATGAAATTGAACTGTTAGTGTTATTTTTTTGTAATTTATTGATGAGCGATTCTGTCTTTACCACATTCCTGAAAAAAAAAATCGTTGTTTCTATTGATGCACGAATCGCTGTGGTTATTATGATGAAATTTAGTACATATGTTCCTGATATCATGGCTAAAATTAGTGCAGAAATAAATCAACCCGATCTCTTTTCTGCTACACCGGGGGTTAGCCGTTTAAATACGTATAGAAAAATGGACTGACATGAAATTTAATTCACAAGTGCAAAAAACTGACCTCTTATATGAGCTTCAATATTTACTTACTATGTGTGCAAATCAACCGGGCAACGCCGGGAACTCTGTTAGTTTAACTTTAAATTGTAGATAACAATGTTTTATCGAACTTTTTATTAAAAGAAAAATACGCATGCGTACAAATTCTATTTAATTGCTTTTATTTCATGAAACCATAGATTACAAAAACCAAACTCTTAACGAATGTAAGATCCACTTCCTTATGTAAGTATCAAGCAACGGGGACCCATAAAGTAGTGGCTCAAAAGTGTTTCCACAGATCTTGTTTTCAAACTAAATTATTTGGTTTTTT
>JARYHS010013630.1:370135138-370239171 GCA_031002005.1 Vandiemenella viatica
ATTATATCACTTCTTCCCGCACCAGATATGACATATTTCTTAAATTTATTTAACTGTATTCTGTAGTAACTCACAAGAGTCACCTTTTTCTTTTTCAAATCTTCTATAGTTGTTGAAAATGACATTGTTTGCATAATCCGGCGCCAAGCATACCTACGATTTTTGTGTTTTCCGTCGAGGAACCCAAAAACAAGTTTCTGTTCAAAGAACTTCTAAAAACTCGATGATTTTTCATTAGGCTACTGTTTTTGTCGATCGTCGTATTCAAAAGTAGTATTTGCCGTATTAACATCTGAAATGCTTGCAACAACGCCAAGAGCAACGCGCTATATCCTTGATGTGACAACCGAGACCGCAACCCGAACTATCGACGAATTATATAGCGTCGTTACTTATGCTGGAGCCATACTAATGTCTAATGTCCAATAATTGTCACTTTATCTTTAAATGAGCAATTCTTGTATATATTTGCTATCACGAAAACGGCTCTAATAATTTTGATGAACTTTCATATTTAGATAAAACTTTGTTTTTCAAGCTTATCTGAATAGATGTCTTCCCTACAAAAAAAACGATTTTACACCAAACGCGTGATTCTTGTATTTGGTATCTGGGAAACGGCACTAATTCAAACTCGTAAACATGTACATATGTAAAATTAATTTCTCACAAACGTCTCTAATGAATTTGATGAAATCTTGCATACTGAACAGAAATCAAAAGATGCTGAGCGAAGATCGGTAACCCAGGTACTTCGACCTAAACGCAGCGCACTAATTGGCTAACGCTGTTAATACTGACGCTAGGCGACAGGTAGGGTTGTTACACAAAGGAATTTAGCGAATTGCTCATGGCGTTTGTTGTGGCTACACGAGCGCCTCTCTGTCTTTGCAAGGGTTTCACATTATTGAGTACTAATTTTGAATACGGTAGTTTACACAGAGTGCAGTGTCTAATTAAAAAAAAAAAATCATCTAGTTTCTAGAAGTGCTTTGAACGGAACCTTGTTTATGGGATCCTCGACGGAAAACATACAAAAATTGTGGTTTTCTGGCTGATGTCTGGCTCCGGATTATGCAAACAATCTCATTTTCAACTATAGAGGATCTGAAAAAGAGAATCTCTTATGTGTTACTACAGAATAGGCCTACATTAAAATAAATATAAGAAATCTATAAAATCTGGTGCGGTTACAAGTGAGATATATGCGACTCATTGGTTTGCGTATGACATCATGCATAACTTCCTCCAACCTATATGTGTAAGTAAAATCACATTGAACACAGCGGCACGTTTCTGAAATTTATAACATATTCGTATCTCAATGTATGTAATAAATGTAAAATATGCTCACAATACAGAGCTATTTATAGTTTACGCCAAAACAAAAAAATAAAAAAGAGACTAGTTTATGAAGAGCGCACGGGAAAAGCGATGAAGGTGTTATGAGAAAAATCAATATTTTATTTCAAAAAGGTTTTCCGTAGATTATATATAGAAAATGAGTTTGTTCGACAGCATTGTTTGTTATGACAGCTACAATTATATAAGGTTAAACGTTATTTCAGTCTTTTTATAAACTTTAAAAATTTCTTTTTACAATATGCAGTCTAGAAAAAGTACACCAAAGCAGTCTCAACCTCCACCTTGAAATAACTGAAATAACACGTTGTTATCGAGTTCATTACGACGGGACGTTAGAGGTTAGTGCAGCGGTTCCCAATTTCCTTTTGCCACGGAACCCTAATTGATCATAAATTTTTTGGGCGGATTCCCCATTTTTATAAGCGTAAGCTGAAAAACCAGTCTCGCATCGGTAAGTTCGTCACAAACGGAAGCAGAACCATGATAGCCTTCTCAAGGCGAGGTTATGACTCTTTTTCAACGAACATTTTATTTAATTCCCAGACGGAACACTTGTGACCCTTCCACGGAACCACAGTGTTCCGCGGACCCACCATTTGGGAACCACTGGGTTAGTGTGTCGTTAACAATATTAGAATTCGCCTTGAATCACAGTAGAATGGCGGACTGCGCTATATACAGCAGAAAATCAGCTGAAGAGAAAGTCTGTGGTGCTCGACTGCCACAGGGCAGGTGGTGGCCTACATCTGAGAGGCGAGCTTTGTTTTTCTGTTGTGATACAGCTCGCAGTGGATGGAGGGTGCGGTAGCATAGTCTCAGCGCACCGCGCCGACATTAAACACCAAAGAAAGTGAAGCTGATAATAGAAGAAAGACTGAGAAATGAAAGTGGTCTGGCCATCTGAAAAGATTGCAGGAGTCTCTAATACCAGAGAAGTAGTGTAGTCTTATATCTGTAGGAAATACTGGAAATAGGACTAGTTGGACGTCCTAGAAGATAGAAGGAAAAGTGTAGAACCTATTAATGATGAGTAACAGAACAAAGAAGAGAAACTTGATGATACATAAAAGTGAATAAACTTATCAGGAAGTAATTAAATATAAAAAATATTTTTCAAAAATATCTTATCCACCACCTGTAAGAACACCAATATGATGAAAATGACGAAAAAAAAGGCAACGGTATTTGTTTAAACGTTAAGCATTTTTGTTGATAGAATTCTGTCCGAACAGAAGAACATTCAGTGCTAATCTGCCTTACAAAATTGATAACTACAGTTTTTACTTTATTATAATTCTTTGCTTCTAACATGTTATATTCTCCGATTATGCAGTGGAATATTTGTACTGGTGTGTATGACATTTCATTTCTTTGTTTTTTTTTTAGACGAAATTGGTAAACAGTTGATAAGTGAATTTTTAAACTCGTTTACAGTAAAAAAAAAGAATTTGGAAGATATGAACATCAGGCAATGGCGTGTTAAAAGTGTTTGTTTCACAAGTCACCAATGGTGTCAACACAACATACTCTCCGTGTATTGAAAACCATGTTACTTACGGTTTTATTTGATGTTACGATACAAAACATGTATAGAAAAGAGTTTTTAGTTATAGAAACATTATTCATTTAACCTTCTTTAACAACATTCAATGATAACCTGCAATTCATACAGCCGTGTAATGACCCAAGTGAGGTGAAATCAAGAACGGAGACAGTTTCTAAAAGCACTCATTCGAGTTAGAAAGCGCGCCGCCCATCTTCAAATGACACTGCACAACAGCTTTGTCCTTCAGAAGTGAAAGAGGGAACAGTGAACGTGCACCCGCCTCAAGGAATCCAATGAGCATAACTTAGCGTTCATAGAACCGACTGTTAACTAATATGAGTTACTGCAGTCAAGCTTTTAGTATTTAGTAGAAGATATCAGAGTATCGAGCAGTATTAGTGCGTTTTTTTCCATAAAATTTTCGTTTAATTTTTTATTTTAGAACCGAACAGTGGACGTAATAATTTCAGTTTATTTATCCTGAATCTGATCAGGAAATAGCGTCTCCTTTGCTTTCTGCTGTTTCTCACACAGGTTGTCAGTAGTTCCAAATGGTTTCCTTCAGATAATCATTGCTGAACTGCTACAATGATGTCAAAATACTGTCCGCTGAAAACATGCTTTAGATAAGGCTGCTATGTTTCGACGAGAAAATTGTACTAAGCAAACGTATAACATGGACACAGCTGTTGGTTGCGGAACCGTTTCAACCTGTTACTGTATTTTAAATCACTCTACATACATTGGGATCTGATATAACGGCACCCAGACTGTTAGACCAGCGACTGCAGATTTGGATTTTGATAATGACCTCAAAATGTGAATTATCCGTCTCGTCCACTCCATAGAAGTGCGATTTATCACTGAAGACCACTGGCCACGGTTCCTGACGAAATTTCAGAGTTTGTCGCCGTTGATTCGCTATTAAGATCTGAACGTCTGGAGTAAAGGTAGTTCCTTGTGTTGCTGTCGCCAAGGGACTTTGTACAGGAAGAATAGTGAAGAATGCCACAGGGCCGGTTAAATTTGTAATAAATCTATCAGATTCTGCCGGACCATCTTCATCCGCTAATAGTGCGTCCCACTTTGCACTCGTTTTTCTAAAACGCTGATTGCAATGACTTCTTGTACACTCTTCTTGCAATAGGTTTGCAGACCTTAATGCTTTCATTACTTTCTCTGAAGCACGTTATACTTCTCAGTACGCAACCAAAGTCGATTGTAGGGTCGCTCTGACGATCTCTCGCCGCTGATGGACTTTTAAGTGCAACGTGTTAATGCGGCGAAGGAACTCAGTGGTGGCGTGTAATCACATCACTCCAAAGAGAATTTGACGCTTTGTTAGTTTTAACATTGCGTGCCCCAACTTTTGCACAACAATAGACATGAATTATCTACAGATGCGTTACATGTTTTAGTCATAATCTTCCAAGCACAGCTTCGCAATCGAATGTTTATAAAGGGCACAGATCACAAATGCTTTGAAGTCGCTGATGAGCGACTTATTCCTGGTGAGGTGGGCAAGGATCACATTGGCTACTTGGGGAATCCTGTTTTGGGTTTGGTATCACAGTTTCATGATTTTTTCCCCCTTTTGTGCTATAGATGAAGTCTGATTACGTTTTGAATGAAGAAGCTGCATCACTAATGGTGTAACTCCAGACTTTGCGATCAAAGGCGAGGACAGTCCACGGGCGAAGGTCATGTTGCAGATGCTCAAAGATTTCCCCCTTCTTCAGCTCCCCTCTTTTTGCGGTGTACTGTGACAAGTCGATCTGTAACACGGTTTTGAGGAGTTGGTGATGTTCCATCCCAGAAATGTGCCTGGTCCAGCCCAACTGGATCTTCAGTACTATTCCTTCAATGTTCGGTCAGTTCAGGCATTTCAGTATTAATGAGTAAATCACTGCCGTGAATATTGGGGATGCTGTAAACGTAGCGCTGATGGAGCGCTAGAATTTTTTCAGTCGCTATATGACCCATGATTTATAACTGTACAAACGAATTATCAACTCTACAGACACCGGTATTTCGGTTGCTTGTCAAACCACACTCTATTGTATAACTCCTCTAATGCGCTGTTTGCTTTTGATAGAGTGTGGTCAATCTATTTATCGATTTTGGCATGGAAGGATATGATGGATCCCAGTAGCTGAATTGCTTTCAGCTCCGATGTGGGGAGGATGATTATCTTTATATAATGTGGGCTGGTGGACAACCAGACTGACTTATAGTCTAAACTCCTAACACTTTGCGGCTTCTGCGACGAAAGATGTTACATGTTGAAGAGCAGCCTCCATTTGGAAACAAGTGCAACTTCGCCGACGAAGAGCATTTTTCTAATGAGTTTCTTCATTATTTTGGACTGAGCCTTTAAGCAACGCAAATTGAACAGACTGAAATTGGTGCAATATCGGGTATAGACACCCGTCGTCTTCAAGATCTGTGGCTCTCTGGAGCATCATGTTAAAAACTATTGTTAAAGTATAGACAAGAGGACGTAGCCTTGCTTTACACCGGTAGTTTCAATCGTTCTTTTTTTCTCAGATTATATTTCTAAATAACATCAAAAGAGATAGGCGTCTGTCATTTTTTCCAGGAGACTTTTAATAGTTTTAACAGCGGCTAACAGAATTTCACTTAGGCGCATGATCCTCAAATTTTATTGCCGTCAAGCCTAACCCGGTAATTCTAGCTTGCTAAGGGCGTTTACTGATTCAAAATTGAATCTGAACTACTAAAACGTTCTGGAGTACTTGAGACGGAGAAAGCGAAGTTTTGCGAGAAGGTAATGTCAGGTAAGAGCACAATAAACTTTACCGCCGAGATCTCTGCTTGAATTGTGAGCTGCTCTATTTCTAGTAATCTCCTTACGACAGCTGTTACATGTACTATGTGGATAGATGTGTAAGTTACAGAGAAGTTGGATAAAAACGTGAAAATTCAGATTGAGGAAAACTTACACGAATTTACTTCATTAGCAGGCACCTTACAACATCAATCGTTACATCGTTTTATTAGCTTAGAGCTAGAACACTCGGAACACTATCAAACAGTGTCCATTGTAACAAGCTTTCGTCCTGAATCGGTCGTGTTTTCTCACATTTTTTTACAACATTATACTCTCAAAAAGCGTCTTATTAGTGTGCCGTAAGTTGTTTTTACAGTGCCGCAGCTGCAGCTTATTAACAGGTACGCTGTGAGGGAATAAGAGCCGGTTGTGTTCGACGTAAAAACGTGACACTAAGAACGACGCTTGTTTGTGGAGCTGAATGTTTTCCCGTAACGGCACCTATGATGAACAGCAGGAAGTCACTACCAACAGCGGCGTCACGCAGCTGCGGAGGCATAACAGTTCTGAAACCCGTCGCTTGTTCGAATCCCGTCTCTCCGGCATAAAGTAAACTCCAGCGCAAAGCGGTTTTAGTTGCATTACGACTTCTGGATCCGTGATTTACCAAAAGCTAGCAGCAGGGTTCAGATCTTTATGACCAAACAAATAGAGAAATATGCATGCAAATATGACCTTACAAACGGATATTTATGACCTAAACATAACAAAATATGACCAAACATTAAATCTTTTTGTTGAAGTCACTTTAATTTCACATAATTCACAAAAAAGAACCTTCGCCTGTACTAAAATACTCTTCTCCAAATTCCTTTACGTAATTCCATAATAATTTCAGAAAATTTTGTTTTCGGCATGATGGTACTCACTGATCCACTGCAGATTTAACACTGACTAACGATTATTTCAAAAGTATTGGCGACAGTGAGACTGACGCGGCTTGACACAGGCATGCTGCTGCTGTATTGCCGAGATTAAAAGGTAGCCTGAACATTAACGTTTAGAGATGACAATAATGCATAACATTAATTCTTGACTAATGAATTCTGCCCAATTTATTGACAATTACAATATCTTATTGTCTTCTCATCTATAACTTACAGGGAATTCCCGGTACTATTAAAAATTACCAGATTTTTCTTCAAAAAATGACCATAAATATTATCGTAAAATGACAAAAACTAGGAAATTATATGCTACATAAAATACATTTAAATACAATCAGAAACGTTCAATCAGGGTTTAATTCAGCATTTCAGCTCAAAAAGAACGCAGGAAAAAAAATACCCAAATCCTAGTCATCAGCCATTTTCTTACTTATCTTCTCCAAATAACTACATAGTGCTGCAATCATTCTCAAAATGTAACTTCGAATTAAATTGTTTCCGGTAATCCATTGATATGGTTGTTGTTTTTGGGTTGTTCAGCGCATAGGTTTTAATTTTTTAATTTTAATTTATTTAATTGCAATGGAGCACAGGCTCCGGTGGCAATATCCCTACACACCCATCTTCCCCCTACCCTGCACCCACCTACATTTGCCCTCTACAAATTTTATCTTTAAATTCCTTCAAAGTTTTCGGTAAATTATTCATCATTTCTCTTGGTAACTCATTCCAATCCCTGACACCCTTACCTAAAAAAGATAATCTTCCCACACCCTTGGGCACTCGATTTCAGGCGAATGTTTGGATGGTTCCTTCAAAGGTTATCACCAAATTCCTTCCTTGTCTCCAAACCTCTCCCACCTCTGATGATCAAGACGTCGACGATGCGTGAAGATAAAACTACGTCTGTCTGCGGCTTCAGTTGAATAATCAAGATGTTGAACAGCGCTTGGCACCATTAGCGGTGAGGATGCTCGCTCTCAAAGACAAAGTGGCTCGTCGGTTGACACTGAGAGCATGTTAAAAGGAGTGACATCAGCCTTTCAAGCGCATTGTAACCGCCAGTAATGCATCCATTGGTTTTCGTGACTAAGCATTTCTGAATACCCGCATTATGGAACAGTATTAGTCTTATACCATCTGAAATATCTGGCCCTCTAATAAATTTTATGCGTTGCTTAAGAAATTAATGAAGGAAACTTGTCCCGATGGAAAATAAAGGCAGAGTTGCATTTTCTGTTCAGAATGTTAATGCTAATCCAAAAATAATTTCAAACTGCGCAAACGCTTCATTGGTAAACGCCAGACCATTTTTTTTAAATGTGTGGAGAAAACTTCTAGGCTTTTTCCAAGTAATGATCAATTCGATGCAAGTTCACACAAGTAAAATAAGCTTCAGCTCTGGCCTGTTTTGCAGGACGTCTGCATGTTGTTGTGTGTACCTCATATCAGAAGCGACGTTATCCATTCGCAATGGCCTTCCATTTCTGCATCAGTTCGAGACAAAACCCCAAAAATGCAGACTCCGTGGTTAGTCTCGTGTCTGGCTGATAGCTGTTAGGCGGAATGCGAAGAATTCTGGGCAACTGAGGGTAGAGAGGTAACCGCAGACCAACGTTGAACAACGCTCAAGATAAGACGAACGAAAATTTTGCACCTCAGTGTAGTAAACTGAGGAATCTTGCTACTAGATACACACAAATGCAGAAGAGTAATGTATATATATATATATATTATTAATAGCTTTACGCCTCCTCAACGACGAGGTCATTAGAGGCGGTAAAGGACTGGGGACAAGAAACGGGAAGGAAGTTGGCCATGGCCTTTTGAAGGAAGCATTCCGAAATTCGCCTGGAGTGATTTGGGGAAACCATGGAAAACCCAAATCTGGATGCCCGGACGGGGATTCGAACCACCGTCCTCCCCAATGCGAGGCCAGAGCGTTAATCGCTCACCCACTACGCCCGGCGAAGATTAATAAATTTTCTGGGGTGGGGTGTCATATTCTCCACCAGCGAATTACTGTTACTGACCTGTTGAAATTTGGATTAACTGCTTCCTCTTCACGTTTTACAATCTCCTTTTTCCGAAAAGTCGCCACCAATTAAATTAAAAAATGCCGAAATGTGGGACGCTCCGCAACTGCAAAATGTTAGCAGCACTTCAAAAATGGCACAAAAATTATCGGTACAGGGATAATATCAACCTAAGCAGGTTCGTTTTGTCATAGCGATCGTGGTTAGGTTGAAACTCAGCCTGGACCAAGAGTAAAAAATTTACGGGAAATTCGTTCTGCGGCAGCCATCTAGGAAACTGCGCATTTGTTTACAACGGAAGCAATCGATTATCACTGACTGCTTATATCGACTCTAAGATGGCGAGCGTTCTTGTACTGCATTTCGTATAAATATTTTGTATCTGTTAATTTCATGCAACGTTTTACAACGGAGTGAAGCTAAAACGGCAAGAAAACATTACAACAAAGGATTAAACGAACATTTCAAGAGATTATTATTGATTTCGCATCGACGGCGGCATCTACAAGCTGCGCTGCAATGTCATATTTCAGAATTTTTAGTTTAATTGGTGGCGACTTTCCGGAAAAGGAGAGTGCAAAACGTGAAGAGGACATTATAAGGAAGCAGATAATCCAAATTTCAACAGGTCAGTAACTCCACCCATTTTCTGTTTAATAGTTCGTTTACTCAAAACATTCCCATATAAAAGAAAGAGTTCATTTTAAACGTCAGTTCAGATAAAACATCCATAAACTTATTTACCTTAATGCTTAACACAAAATGACCTTTCCTCAGACTGTTATCGAGTTAATATCTGCTAAACTATTGCTGTTGTCACAAAATCAGTTTCGTGACAGCAAACGTAAGTAATTCGAACGAAATGAGGCATCTGGTTATTTCGCTGGACACACTGTTTTGTAGTTGTAGTGGCTAAATTAACGAATCGCTTCTTCAGTTACGGACGCCGAATCCAGGAGATGCATTTCCTCTCGTATTTGTCGTATACATCCCAAACGTGAACAACAAATGTAATTAGTACGACTGGTGTGATAACTACGTGTAATTACTCAGAAGTCTTTTCGAGTATAATGCCGAATTTTCTCTCTAACCACAATGTTTCATCAGTGGTCAACTTTAGCTGGCAGTTTCTTGAAACACACTCGAAGATTACTGCAAAACAAAAATCGAAACGTTGTGATTAGAAAGCAAAATTCGGCAATACAACCGTGCTGGTTGCATTTTTTCCCTTGTTTCTTTAACATTAGAGATGTTACTCAATGATTTACATCAATTTAAAACGTTGCAATTCGTAAAAGAAAACTATGGGCTCAGAAGCTGCCTTAGGTCGAAACAAGCAAAGAACTTTCGAGGTTGCTGAAATAATGGGAAATGAAACTGTTTATCACCGGAATAATTTGATGTTATAATCAGCGCGTTACGTTACTGTGTTCACCTGCGACTTCACCACCAAACTAACGTAATAGTGGAGACGTCCTACTTTCTCACGCCATTGTGGCTCCGAATAAATTTCCATCGGCAAGCACGCATTAGGAATCGATTTTAGAGGAAATGAATGGATGCAAACCAGTAATTTTATAAACAACCTAAGAATGCACGAGTTTCTAGAAATATTATGGCTTCTTATTATAGTAATGAGATTTTTAACAAAGCAGATCTAATGTCACAGTTGTCGGTTTGCACAAAAAAGGCAGAAGATACTTTTAACATCTATTTTGTAAAAACCTATCTATTATTGAAATATCTTCCTTATTACCGACTACTAATGATTATCGTTACAGGTTTTACTTCAGAAAGAGCAGATTTTCCTGTCCTCCCGTTTTATAGACTCCACATAATTGTGTTGAGATTAATGGGTCATGTAGTTTGTAATTGTGTTGCATCCCAAAGAGTGATAGGAAATAAATGTTAATATATCTGTCTTAAAGACAGATATTAACTCGAAAATAGTAATGCATTTTTTAATTTTAAACTAATATTCAGTAAATTCCAGTCAAATAAACTGGATTTTGTTTAATAACCTAGCTACTAATATCACGAAATATTATTTTAAATGTGAAATTGCGCAATATTTATTTTTTGCTAGAGGTCAGTCATAATGTAGGTGATTGTTTCCGGTGACATTTTGCCTGAAACTGAGATTCAACGTCAAGAGATGATCGTAGCTAAGTTTTGTCATACGAAGGTTCTAATCTGCTCTTGTTCAAAGGAGAAAACAATGTAATCATTGGAGTTGTTATCACTTATCAGATACCTATCGCATTGTTAATTTCAGTAAGCAACACTTGTATCTGTTCACAGTAGAACATATTGAGAACGACGACATTATTTTTGTCTTTAACTATATAACATCCATCGAAAAATTAATCACATAACCTAAAACCAAAAATTAATTCTTCATTCAATAAAAATTGTGGACTAGCTCTGTTATGGCTCTGGCAGTTAAGTGAAATGCAGCAGCAAAATGTATTTACGACTTAGTACACAGTGTCAGTTACTGAACCTTCCGTATTTTCTGCGATGGTGAATCTCTGCATCTGTCATGTTAAAATGTGCTGTATGTGTATTTTATGTTTGTTATTTGTGAACAACATTTCAAGAACTGACTGTAGCTGAAATCTCACTTTCATAGTACGATGCTATAGGCCATGAACCTAGGGCGTCAGGAAGGCAATGTGCAAGCTGATAGTGGCTTCATCTTAGCATGTACAGTGTTTAAATCTCTGATCGAAGTGAACCGTTCATTGACCGGAAATTATAATGTTCAGCTGCTTGTAGATTAGTGATGCCGAAGTGTTATAATAGAAGCAGAAAAGGAAACAGATGCCAAAAGTAAATCTTAACGGAGGCGGTTGCAGAAGCGAAAGTGTAAATACTGTGAAGGAAAAGTACTTTTTTTTGTACTCCCGAAGTTGTAAATGTAGCTCCAAAAGTAGTTTGTCACTATCGTCAGTTGTGGTCGAGTCTTGCTGTTTTTCGTTCATATTTAACACGGATTCCTACATTTGTAATGATGATTATGTAGGCTGGACTTCTAGCTATAGCTGCTATTTTTTAAATTGAGTTTGTTTTTAAGAAACCATAACAATAAATTTGTAGTATTCAATGAACACATGTATCATTCTTTATTTTGCATCATTCGGTGTAGTACAAGTCTAAAAATGTATTGAAGTATGTATGCAAAAGATTTCAGTGGTTTAGAATTCCATGTATACATGTGTTTACCGAAAATGGTAGGCGGAGAACTCGTGAAGAGCAGATTTACTCAGTTCATTAGCCTCAGAGTAAATCACAGCATTACAAATATGAAGAAAATCGGTTAATCACCTGTCACTATAATTTTTTATGGTCTACAATAACGACGACAAGTTTATGGTGGTAATAATGTGTTGAATTATGTATAAAAAAGATTTAAATGCTTTAGAATTCTATTCATACCTGTATTTACCGAAAATCGTAGGCGGGGAACTCATGGAGACCAGATTTACTCAGTTTATTAGCCTCAGAGTAAATAGCAGCATTACAAATATGAAGAAAATCGGTTGATCATCTATCACTATGATTTTTCCTGGTCTACGATAAAAATGACCATAAACCGATATCCATTAACCGAGTACTGTAATTTTATTGGTAACTCTCTAGCCTAGCATTTGGGAGAGCGTGGGTTTGATTCCCGGTCCTGCCATCCAGATTTCGATTTTCCGTGGTTTCTCGAAATCATTCCAGGTATATTCCCTGATGGTTCCTTCGAAAGACTACAGCCGAATTCCTTGACCACTGTCCTCTCCAGTCTCTGACTGCGTCGACGATGCATAACCACTAACTAAAAAGAAAGTGGCGATTATGAGTGATTTGCGCCTACGTACGTGAACGAAGTAAGAGTTTCCAACTTCTCGGCCTGGCTGCAAAAGAGTGAAATTTTTAGGTTATAAATGACTTATTTTCCCTAGTTAGTCGAATACACTTTGCCCAACGTTTCTCCAACGAATGGATTCCATTCCTGAAGTAGGTTACGGTAAGTCTGAAAAATACCAATCTGCGACTGCTGTCATCTCTTCATTTAGCCAGCTCAAACCGCTTTCCAACCGAAAACTTCTTTAGATATGAAAATGGGACAGAAGAGTTCAAATATGGTGAATAAGGTGAATCTTGCAAACAAATTAGAACCTCAGACGAATTTATTTTCTCATTACCAAACTAGCTTTGTAGTATCCTGAAGGAAGCTAATGTTTTCTCTTTTGTAACCCGCGCCTCCAGAAGATTTGCATACTATTCCCCAGTTACCGTTTTAACCCTGAAGGTAAGCAATGATAACAAACCCTTTTGCATCTGGTCATTTCATTCCTAGCAAGTTAACTCGACTTCGTTTTCTGGGGCAGAGCGACTGACTTACACCCACTGATTTTATTAATGTTTTATTTCTGTGAATCGAACCACATGATTGGTATAATTCTTTCTAAAATGGTCTAAAAGTCGTTAAGAAGTTTCTTTTTTTCCAGCATTTAACAAGTGAAGCACCAATCTTGCATACAGCTTTCTAATTTTTTTATTTTTTATTTTTTTATTTATTTTACTTATGGTTTTACACCTTTTCGACTTCGAAGTCATTATAGGTGGGATGGGACTGGGGTCAAGAAACAGGAAGGAATTCGCCCATGGCCTTTTGAAGGAAGCATCTCGGCATTCACCTAAATTGATTTGGGGAAACCATGGAAAACCCAAATCTGGATGTCCGGACGAGGATTCGAACCGGCGTCCTTCCGAATACGTGGCCAGAGCTTTAAACACTCACCCACCACGTTCGATCATATTTAATTTTTTGATGTAAAAACTACAGTACCCTTTCTTCTGATATGCCTACGACATTACTTATGTCATACACTTTTAATCACCAATCTTTTTAGTACCCAACTGTGCACATTCTCAATGTTTTCAACTGTAGCTTTAAGGTTTTTACGTCATTCACATGGATCTTCTTCAACAGAAACACAATCACATTTAAACCAAGCCGCCTATTTCCTCACTATTCAAATTGAAGAGGCGACTTTACCTTCTTTGAAAGAAGTTTATGACAGTACAATATCGCAAGTTATCTATTTCTATTAAAATGACTTCTTTAAGAATCCGTATAAATAAAACTGTTTCACAGATCAAGTTAAATTTGAAACTCATTGTTGCAACTCGTTTCTGTGCCGAGCCGAGAACTTTTCACCTTATCCTCGAAGTGGCAATTTGTTCTTCTATTTGCTGGGGAACATTTTAGCGTTAATATGAGCTACCATTGGGCGATATAATGTATTTTGCTAAGAACCTCGCTAGCTCATGAGAAACGGCTTGTCGAAATGCAAATTCATACGTTTCCATATAGTCTCGACCACTAGTCTGGGCTACAAAATGGAGATTCCTGCAAGCCCTCCATTTAACGTCACTCTCGCTGCCGGAACACTCCGTTTAACGATTTAGGTATTTAACGTAAAACGCGAACGCACTGATAATCGATTGAACTGAATCAGGAGCATTTGTTTCATACAATTTTAGCCATGATGGCTGGAGATAATTCACATATTTTCCTACTCACAAGGTTGAAGATATCAAATCGTATTTTTTATTTATTTACTTTTTTTTTTTTTTACAAACACAGTTGGTACAAATATTACATATTCGAGTTTTTGACAAGCTGCTTATATAAATAGAGATATTTTGCTGCGACTGACATCTTGATCAGGTAAATCGGACCATGCATCATCAACAATCACCACAAGCGGTTTACATATAGATCTTAAGTAGAATATTTCATCTTGCCAACAGTTCTCATGCTTTCGTCGCTTTGTTATTATATAATATTTCCTCTAACTTTTGTATTAATTTAAAACAGAAGCACACTGTTAATATCAACAACTTCATTGATATTCTGATAACAAGCAGACGTAATAGCTTATTTAATAGCAAAAACTAGATAAGTCCTCCATGTTACACGAGAACGTAGTGGTACCAATGTTAATGGTGATTGGTGCGTCTGATGGAGACGTTAAAGATGGCTCCCTCTTGGAGCTTTTGAAAGTACAGCCTTCAAAGTGCTTGTACCAGGTTTGAAATTGTCCTCCATTTCATCTACAAAACAACACATATATAACAACACGTCAAGTCTCCAGTTTGAGCCTTAAAAATTACGCATTTCTCTAAGAAAATGTATGCTTAGCATAGTGAGCACAGCGCTGTGGATGAGCAGTAACTCTCTGGCCTCGCATTCGGGAGGACTTGGGTTCGAGTCCCTGTTTCGGTTGTCAGAAATCACGCCAAGCGAATGTCGTGATGATTTCTTCGAAAGACCATGGCCGAATTCCATTCCTTGCCTCCAGTCCTTTTTTGCCTATGATCACTACGACGTCGATGAGGCGTAAATCAAACGGATGGCGATACGTACGTTCCTTCAACTCGCTAGATTTGCGACAAGTCTGCTGGTGCTCGCAGTTGTCTATACACCTTAAACTTGTTTAACCTGAGGATAGAGCAAACGATAGGAGGACGGAACCCAGGTGGGAGGAGAGCGTATCGCACTCCTACCTATCATTGGGGAAGACGGGGGTCAAACCTGTTCGGCCGTCCTGATTGCGGTTTTCCGTGGTTTTCCGCAGTCCTTTGAGGCGAATGCTGGGATGGTTCCCTTCAAGGCCACGGCCGACTTCCATCCCCCCCTCCCTCCCTCCCCGTAGTGTAGAGGCTGGAAAAGATCTCCATGATCCTCCAGCAGCCCGCCTCCCAGCTGAAGGCTGGGAGGAATGAAATTGGTAAAAAAAAAATTAAAAAAATAACGATAGGAATATGTATAGCAAATGACTTGACTAGACACAATGATGCTATAAAAGCCATTTCATATGGACATATGCTTTAGGTAGTATGGAATCTAGAAGCAAATGTAGATCAGCCAGCAAAGAAGTAAGTGTTCCGGCCGCTGCTGATCGGAATTGCCGCTCACGCACGGCCGTGGCCGTGGTTATGTTGTCGCCCGGGCGCCCACGGTAATTACGTCTAGTGCTACGTCACAGTCGTCCGCTCGTTTCTAGTTCTCGTTGGGAAGCGAGCTTTCAGAATGTGCCTAACTAGCGTGACGTCCCTGGCTTGCGTCACTGCATCCAAGGCAGCGCAACAGGTTCCTTCAATTGTGTTTCCGGTAGTTCTCCTCTCTTCGATATCTGTTACAACACACCGCAGAGGGCTGTGGTAATACCGATTGTTTATTCTATGACCTAATTACACACTGAAATTAGCCGTTAATGACAGTGATAAATAATAATCGGACGTTTGTAGTTATCAGGTTGCTAACATGCTTAACGAAAGCAATACTAGGTGATAACAAGGTGTTTACATCAATAACATGCTCCCATTCTTGAGCCCTGCTTAGATTTTGATGTGTATCGGGGCTTGCTATCCATGAAATTCCTATAGGACTAGCATTCTATTTCTAGAAATCAGATCTCTAGTATACTATCATTGCTGGTTCTAGACTACGTGCGAGTGACTGTACACACCTCAACGCGAGATCGAGCCACTAGTATGAACCAAATAAACACCGACCTACGTATTATCTCTTTACAACAATACCACAGCTGTTGCGAAATTGAATCTTGCTGGTACCAACTTCAAAGCTGATTTCTCAACTAAAAGATATCTGAGAAAAATACTTTCTTTCTAATTTAGTATCATCAAGTAACTAATACGCACCCTTGATCTTCATAATCTCTACCACTTTCGCTTTTTTTATTTTTTAAAAAAGTATTTAAATACAACAAAAACAGAACGCTGAGTTTACAACTGTAAAATCGTGTTTTTTTTGTGGTTGCGTGTCAAAGATGGTTAACGATTATACATTCTACATCTGTATCCTTTTTCCGATTTGTTGATCTGAAAGGTCTCTTTTTTATTTATTCAAACCACTGTTTGGAACATGATCAAAATAGCAACACAAAATACCTTCCGTACAATACAAGAAACATTCTGAACGTCGAATAATTTATTTTGTAATAAGAGCGATCGACCACATCAGCTCATTTTAAAAAGTTTTAAGAAGATATTATCTCTGTAACATTAACTATGTTTTCCCTACCGTCACCCTTTTCTCCTTCCTATGCTCTCAATTGTGTCAGTGCTTAACCCTTTCGCGTCGGCTGCTCCTGGCTGCGA
The DNA here is from genome assembly GCA_031002005.1 of Vandiemenella viatica. Classification (NCBI taxonomy): domain Eukaryota; kingdom Metazoa; phylum Arthropoda; class Insecta; order Orthoptera; family Morabidae; genus Vandiemenella; species Vandiemenella viatica. Next base: position 370,152,005 of record JARYHS010013630.1, read on the forward strand.
GGTAGCCGCGGGGACGGGAGCCCTGCCACGCCGGCCCCTCCCCTCAGCCGGCACTCCTCACCTGGCATTTACAGCTCACCCCTCCCCGGTTTCGCGTCAATTTTACGCTCATTTTCAGAGGCTTAATTTGTTTCAATTGACTCGCTTTATTTAATTATATATCAAACTATAATGAAACTCACTTATTGTTAATTTTTTTTATGCAAAGTGCTTGAAATTGTAGAAGAAACTTTTTTCTTTTAACGATACTAAAACTTTACGATACTAAAATAACATTACATTTTTAATTTATTATACTCGTGTTGTACTAGAATATTATAATTCAATAGAAGGAATGTTTCTGGAACTATTACAAATAATTCGATTAGTTGCCAAATTTTTTTCCAACGAAAGTTTTCAATCGCTTTTTTGTGATCGAGGTGATCAAACTTGATACTGGGAAGGGTTTATTTATTTCTTTATTTTTTTAAAGTGTCCCGTCACCATTTTTTTATCCAGGGCTTCGGACCTGACACTGGCAGGGGTAGAAACTTTTTTTTTATTTTTGGTTTTATTTTTTATTTTTTTTTTTTTTTACAACTCAAAATGAAAAAGTTTTTCCTCGTTTTTTTCACAAAAATAATAAAAAGATATTTCTTCTTGCTAGAGGTTCCCCTAGTTCCCGCTAGGATGCGGTACGGGCGCTGACAATAAACTAGCTTCCCGTCCTGTGGGGCAGAGAGGCGCTGGCAATATAGTGGCGTCCAGGCCGCTAGGCCCGCCCGCGCCTCTGGCAGTAAAGTGGCGTCCAGTCTTGGGAGCCCGCCCCGCCATTTGTCAATATAGTGGCGTCCAGACTTGAAAGGGTTAAGAGCTTAGCAGTTAGTGTTTTGGCTTTGTATTTTTCAGTATATGTGTGACGCACTTTACATGCATCTTGGTTATATGTAAGAAGTGGCCCTGTGGCGTTAATATGTAAAGGCTAAATAAGTTATTAAATAAATATCTCGAACAGCGATGATTCCGTTTTAAGAAAATTCTGTTTGCCACTGTCTCAATGAAGAGATGAGACCTCATTCAAAGCCGATATCATCATTGCTTCAACTTTATTTCATTAATTGGTTATAAGAAATTAGGTCCTGTCATTTAATGACCTTTAAATTGCGAGAACACACTCACGTATATTTCTCCGATTCAGCCACCAAGGACCATGTGGACACTGGCCATCTAAGCGGGTTTGTTATTATAGGCCTGGCGTACTTAAGCCATTGGAGGAAAGTCTGTGATGACATCTATCTGCGAAAAATGTAACATTGTGTGTTCTGGGTGATAGGTGTATATTCCAGTGAATAATTAGATAACCGGAGAGGAGAGATTTATAGTCAAAATAAATAAAAACTCTCAAATTTTCCAGTAGTGTTAAAAAAGTCGGTAATAACTGCTGTTACAAAAATATTAATAAAAAAATATTGTTAATTTTTTTCTAATACAGTAAAACATAAATATTGCTGCTGGAACTTTCAAAGTTAATTTACTTTCCAGTTTTTTCTAAGGCCCTAATATCTTAAGCTGATCAGAATCAGTCACAACTTCCATGATAACATGAATTTTGCTAATGACGTGCCCTCGACGATGCAGTTAATTTGGCAGCTTCAATTTAGTGTAATAACTTCTGGGAACATTTTTCGTATAATTACAACATTTTGTAGTCTAATTAAGCGGTAATTACACAGAAACTCGGAGAGAAGAGATGCCGCCGCAGACCTTTCTACACGATTTCCTGCTGGATCTGGTCTATTCGTAAAAGAGAAAATGTTGAATTGTTCACAGATATCAACATTTTTTTACCTACGAGTATGGCTCGGTTGGCAAGAAATTTTTTGGATACTTGTTGAATTTACTACGAATAAATCATCATGATGTGAAAAAATTTGCAGCTGAATACAGTAAGTCAATAGTCAATAAGATGACTCCAACCAACGCTTACGTTGTGGAATAACTGAAGGTTGCTAAAGAGAGAACTCTTACAAAACAAAATCTTTATACTAAAGTTTATTTTTAATCTTTTAGTTCACATTGCTACAAAAGCGTATTTTTAGTTTTTTAAACTATAATTTTATTTTTAACTTTTTTTACTTGAGCTGACTTAGGCTGATCTGAACTGAGCTGACAAAAATCGCTATACACGTAATCCAATGGAAGCACCTATTAACAACGGTGCAGACCTAAAATTATGTTAGAATGAATCGTGGAGCAGAATTAATTTTTCTAAAATAAATTCAAAATCTATGTGCTAAAATATCAAAAGCTTTTCCCACCATTCGTCTCACATGGCGTAGCCGGTAGTTAACATTTTTTTTTTCTCTTGATCTGTTTGCGCTTGAACTCTGGATACACCCAGAATCGTCGTATTTTTTTTTATCTTGACGTATTGTTAGCCTCTTCATAAAAAATCAGTATGATTTTAATTAACTTTAGCGTAGAGGACGGCTGAAATGAAATGGCATCGTCTTCCGATTTGATCTGACCTGACCGCTAGTGTGAATGCTACTAGCAAAATCCTGGATCGTGAGCTGAGGTGAGATGACCGCTAGTGTGAGCGGGCCATAACAGATAACATACACGCTGATAAATGAAAACCTGTGTTGTCGATATCCGTAACCTATAATACTATTAATCTCAAAAGTCTTTTGCCTATGTTGGCGAGCGCAGGAGTGAATGCCGATTCCATTGTCGAAGGGATCACCGATCCGAGTTCGATCTAGCGTATGAGCCCTTCTATTTGCTATCTCCTTCTGTAATGTCTGCAAGCCATATAAAGAAATAATTTATATATACACGACTAATGTAAAGATTGCAACTTGTAATTTGTGCGGAGATTATTTAAGACACGATGACTATTCCTGTCACTCGACAACAGGTTCCCTGGTCTACAGGATAAGAGAAGCGGTGGTACACAATTCTTAATCCCCAAACGTCTGTGTTATATCAAAAATATCTTCACAGTGCTTGTGGCGATAGGGGATAAGACACTGTTGACGATGAATTGTTCGCTGGATGAGGGTGTAACACTTGGATGCCCCCTCCATGCCCTCCGGAACAGCAGACATGATTGGACCACTTCCATGTTTACCCTCTCTCTTCTTTCACTTTCAAATGAACACAGATCAACAAATCACACGTTACAACACTCATCGCAGTCATCCACTCACATCACAATACCTGTACATAGAAACAAGGAGGAAGGAAGTAACCATCCCCGACAAACACTGGCCTTCTCCGCAACGATCAAATCAACCTTCGGGTTTTTATGTATCAAACACTTCCATTTTAATAAGGATTCTGTGAACTTATCCGTCTATTGCAGCTAAATAAAAAACTTCGTTTTTGGCAGACGCGTTTCGATTTATTACATCATCTTCGGTGCCAGTTTTTGTTTCCTATTTTCACATTGAAGTCTATGGAAGTTCCATTTCAGTGATTTTCCTATTGTTTTTATGTGTTCCGCACATATCCTGAGGTGTCTTTTTATTCGCACTTACTTTCTTCATTTTGCAGAAACACGCTATTGTTTATGCACTTTTGTTTTCGTAACCACTGTACGAGCGTTTGTTATTGTTTACATTCCATTTTAGCTAATTCATACTGATAACAAATAAATACTCATATAAAAATCTCGCGTCACGATGTCTGTCCGAGATAAACTTCGAACTACTTAACCGAAGTTAATGAAATTTGGCTTTCTGTGTGTAATTTGGTCCAACTTAAAAGATAGGATAGTTTTTATCTCGATTATTGAATTCATTATTTATTATTGTGAATTAAATGTTCATTAATTGTTTGTCATACGACAATGGTTTGTAGTTATTTCTAAGTTCCGTTAGTTTGAGCGGTCTGGTGGCTCAGTGGTTAAGGCGTCTGACTGGAGATAGAAAGGTCCTCAAGCTCGAATCCCTGTCTTAGCGGGGATTTTCATAGGCACTTAGTCCGGCCTTCACCTCTGACGCAGCTTGCTGCGTAATGTGAAGTACGCCAGGACGGTTCCGTGGTTCGGATTTCACGTTAAACTGTAGGTCCCCTGAACCTGGCAGGATTGGCGGGCTAGGTTAAGGGGGCATCCATAAATTACGTGAGGTGTTTTTCCGGATTTCCGGCCCCCCCCCCCCTTCAGATGAGACTTCGTGAGATCTGCCGAACTCCCCCCCCCCCTCTCGCCCTTCTGGTGAAATCTGAGGCCCTCCCCTATAAATCGCCCCTCGCAAATTTTGGAGACCCAAAATACGGTTACACCTCCCCTTTTCGACGAAATACCCCCCTAAAATCGACTTTCGCGTCATTTGTAGACATTTCTTTTTTCGAAAACCTCACGTGAGATTTCCGTGGAAGACCCCCCCCCCCCTAATTGGTGAGATTTGGTGCGATTTCGCCGGACCCCCCCCCCCCCTATTTCACTTCACGTAATTTATGGACGCCCCCTAAGGCGGCTACGGCAGGGGCGGAATGCGCAACCAGTGGAAACTATATCACCAGATCATTACAGTTACACGAAATTATTATTATAGTTCGTTACGTTTCTGACAGTAGACGACGTGTTAATTTATCGACACAATACTTGGTTATCTAGGTTGGGTAACCATCCAGTAGAAGGCGTTGTGTTTCAGTTTCTTTGTGCTACAGTTTATTCCACGCCATATGTGTTTATGTTTACGACATAACCGAGTTTGAATTTTTCGTGTTTTATCATTTTTATAAGTATGCTGTGTATCTATACTAATAATATAAATGCGAAAGTAACTCTTTCTATCGGTCTCTCTGTCTCTTTCTAACGTTTCGTGGGCTAAACGGCTAATCCGATCGTGATAAATTTAACAAGGAGATGCTATTTGGCGTTAGGATGGACATAGCACACTTTTTTCTGTATAAATAATACATGTTGTCAAATAATTTTGAAAAATTTCTGAACGGTGATAGACGGACGCGTAGGATTTGTAAGTATCTGTACGATTTATGTGCATAGCGTTCTGGTATCCCAGTGGTTGAAGCGCTTGCTTACTGATGTTTGGAGCGTGGTGTTCGGTTCAAACCCCGGTGGAAGTAAAGGTTATTAAAAATTGTTTGTGATTGCATGCGTCACGCCTGGACCGTCGGTTGTTCAGATTGCATGTTAAACTGTAGATACCACAAATTTTGGGGTGCAATGCGAGGCAAATCGTAGGTAGTCTAGCAAAGCAGTTGGGGTACACTTGTTTACGTTATATTGATCCCCAGGGGTTTTTGTTACTCTCGCAGTCAGTGTGTGGGTGATCTGCACTAATAATACCATAAATGTGGAAGTAAGTCTCTTTTTATTACTTTTTGACGACTAAATGGCTATATCGATATTGATGGAATTTGACAAGTAAATATTTGGTATCCGTAGGAACGACACAGAACATTTTTTTCGGTATGAATATCAGTTGTAGTAACGAAATTTTGAGAACTTATCGAATGGTGACAGACAGACGGATGCGTGTCTGTAATTTTACGTCGGTTGCTCAAGCTGTGATTCTCGCGCAGTCTGTTAGTGTACGATTTGTTAGTAATTGTCGTTTAGAGACAAAACGTATTATTTAGTATAGATTTAGATTTTCTCTGCACTGTACTATTACTTTGTGCCTGTCAAAAATTTTATTTTGTCTTCTTTTCTTACATGCCTTGCGGAGCGCAAACCTGGCCTAAGGTGTAGTTCTAGCAGAGCACGAGCAGCTATAGTTATTAGAACCCAAGAATCGGATGCTTATGCTGAAGAAAGAAGAAAAGACCAATCTGAAATAAAGCTGCTCTTAGTTAACAACACCTCTCCCCTCTCCCCAACCACATCTCCGCACCTTCGTTTGTTTTTATGTTTTTAAGTATGTTGGAAATTGATACTCTTCAGGAGACAGGTTCGACGGTAGAATGATTTAGTGATGGCTTTCCTGTCATATTGTGCCGACTCGGCGTTGTTTGGGACCTATTCTACGTTACAAATAGCTGTCTATTTTCAATTCTGGCAACGAAATTCTTAATCCACGCGTACGAAGCCGCGGGTATCAGCTAGTACTGATATAAATATATGAAGCTATAAGGGAAAACATATGAAGGTATATTTTTATTTAATTTTATATTAATTAAAACAGAAAAGGTTACCCAGTTAAATTTTTTTTTTTTGTTATTACAAAAATGTTATGATGTAATATCTATGGTTACCAAAGAGGGGTGAGGGGCTATAATTTGTGGAGTATGTCAGAGGAAGAAAAGAGATATGGAGTTGGTTAAAAAAAAGAGAGGAGACGGGATTGATAGTACTGTATGAAGTGTAAAGGTTGTGTATTATGAAGAATGTTGATTTGAATAATGGTTCATTTACTAATGATAACGAAGACAAGAACTAAATCATTAACAAATACCTTATAAAGTGACTCTTACCAATACTGTAATTATTTACCCAATACAAAAATGGCTGATGCAGGTTTTGTTTATAACCTTTAGCAACTGAGAGTATTAGTTTTTTAGTTACTAACTCGTTATGATTCAATCGAGCAGGAGGTAGAGTAGAAACAAAATTCATGGAAAAACAAACACTACCTAAGAAATAAATAAAAAATAATATCACGTCATCAGCAGCAAAAATTACCGTGAACGTTAACGATCGTCTGGGGAATTCAGAGCGAACCTGTTTTCCGGATGTTTTATCGAGCTGTCTGTTTTACCAAGGCCGCTGCCTTGTAAAATGAAGATCAACTCCAGCGATGCCAGGATTTCTTACAGACAACTAACATTGCCTTCACCTCCGACAGAGTCATTAATGTGTGTGTATGAAGTATGCTACGAATGTTCTACGTAGATCCGGTTAGGACAGAGGCAGAATACTGTACGTGGAAACTTGAAGCTGTATCCAGATCGAAAGACCATACGAATTGTTTCCTTAAATATTAAATATATTACGCAAATAATAAGTTTTTGATTGAATTCTACAGAGTTCTTCTTTCTGACTCTTAAAATCATCTGCTGTATAGTTCATGAAGTTTAAAAAATCGACTTCTTCTGGTCGGAAAACTATCATTCTGATTTTAACACTGGCGCATAAGTCCGTTGTGCTGAGGCGCGGCTGTGACATTCGAAAATTAACCTTCGCGCATTTATTACACTAATTACCGCCTTGACAAAAAAGAAGACGGGAAACAGTAATTAAGGACTTAAAATACCAGAAATACAGAGGTTCCAAAACTGAAATCCTAACTGCTTACAGAAAGATAAAACCACAGAAAAAATATATCTGTGTCATGTTCAGCTATAAAATAAGCATTTAAACAAGTGTCAGAACTACGTAGGATATTCGTATTGTCTCTATAGTGATCGCTTAATGATTTTCTGTAACGTTTGAATCAATCAGCACAAAGGTCGGAAGTTGGTGTACCCATCGAGTTAAATTTTTTCTGGAGGAGAAAGTATGTTGAAGCTACCATCTCCAACCCAATTTCAGAGGTCTTGACTAATAACTTATATCGATTTGTTTAGGAGAAGATTAACACTATGCGATCATAATGCTTTTTATTTACAATCATTCGTTCGTTAGATGCACTTAATAGATCAGTAGTTATTGTTGTAGATGTAAGAGACGAGATCCATTGGCAACATAGATTGGCAAGTTGTCTGTGAAAAGCCACGTTATAGCATACAGCGAAGTCAATTAATACTCGTTATCTTCAAATAAGACGTGATTAGAATAATTGTTATCATTAGTGTTTTAAAGACTGCTTTCAAGTTCTTGCAACCAGCCTATCAAGAGTAACATGAATTTTCCTGGTATCTGTTATAAGATTTTTGTAGTGCCATACAAGACAGTACAAAATTACTTGACTATAACTGTTGTAATAAACGTTATATAACGATATGAACACTGGAGGTCGAATTGTCGAGCTCTTATGGCTGTTACCGAGCGTGGTGGTGTAACGGATAGCGTTCTGGCCTCGCATTCGGGAGGACGGCGGTTCGAATCCCCGTCCGGGCATCCAGATTTGGGTTTTCCATGGTTTCCCCAAATCACACCAGGTGAATGCCGGGATGCTTCCTTCAAAAAGGCCATGGCCGAATTCCTTCCCATTCCTTGCCTCCATCCTTTCCCGTCTCTTAAGACCACGTTGTTAAAAAGGGACGTTAAACTGTTACAAAAAAAAAAAAAAAAAATCTTATGGCTGTTATTTCATTCTAGTTTTTACTTTACTCTCGATTTTGGAATTCAATTTGTGTCAATCAAATTACTAAGTATTTATTTCACGTTTGAATCAATCAGCATAAAGGTCGGAAATTGATATACCCATAAAATTAAATTTTGCCTGAGGAGAAAGTAAGTAATCCGTAGTTGAAGGACTATATAAATTTTGCAAAATTTACACATAGATTCTGTTGGGGAAAGCGCTGTTATAAGTACATTATAAACTCCGAAAACTAAAAGGAATCAACAACTTTTGGGACAGATTGGTCTTCGGAATATATCCAAGTCTTCAAATTGCGTACTTGGTTCAGTTTAAATAATCTGGAAACAGTTTGGGCAAGTGAAGCTAATTAATATATTTTTTTTGTTTTTTTGTTTATTACTTTGCTAGGAATTTTTTACAAAATTCGAAGATGTATGGTACTAGGTGCAAATACAAATTGTATGATTCAAGGTATCAATGCCAGGTACAAGATACAAGACACAAAATATAAGTGTGGTACAAGTTTAAAGCACGTCTACATCGAGGTCACTTGAGGCGGGATAGGACCCAGTACAAGGAACGGGGAGGAATTCGTCCATGGCCTTTTGGATGTACCGTCCCGGTATTCACCTGGAGTTATACGGGAAATCATGGAAAACCGAAATCTGGATGGCAGGATGGGGACTTGAGCCCACATCCTCTCGATAGCCAGGCTCGAGCATAACTCATGATGCTCATCGCCCAGTTGTAATTTACTTAATCTTTCTTTTTTTAAATAAACAACTGATATTTCGATGTCTCTGGTTGTTGAGCCAGCACGATGTATAACGATTTTTGTAATAAATCATCAAATAATGATTACCACCGTAGGAACCACAAAGGCATGTGCTTGGAGGTTACCACACCTAGGTCATGGGAGGAATACATATTTCTATCGCGTCACAGGGCTGTAACAACAGTATTGTACCATAAGTATGTCTGGATGGATTTTTTCTATGGAGCGTAACTATCATGGAATAGTTCTCCGTTTCCTTCTGCAGTGAGGAAATGTTACCGTTTCGTGTTGATAAAAGAGATGAATGTGTATGTGGCCACGCCGGAACTATGTAATTGAATGAGGTAAGCCAAATACCATCCTGGCACCACAACCACATCAAACTACGGGACGTATCGGAGGCCTATGGCGAAGACTTCCCATAAAGTCTAAGCGAGTCTGGTGCCTGACCAGAATCGAATTGTTTTGCAAGGACAGGCAAATACTTTGCGTAGGCTCAAGATCGCACTATGAAACTGTCAAGGTAAAGCTGAACGAAAGCTGATTGCCTTTGCCTTCTCGATTGAAGGTGAAATTATTAATATGTTTGTGATCTTTTTTTTAACAATTATTGTGTAAACTTGTGGCAATGTAATTTCGTAACCAAAACCAAGTTCAGAAATAAGGATCATTGAAGCTCTACTGGAATAATGATTTTTGTGGCTTAACGTGTGTGTTGTTGTTCCTGTAAGAGTATTAATTCTCTTATTTATCACTACGATGTTGGTTTTGCACTTTAATGTGCACATCCTCCCGTAGTGCGAACCCTATTTATAATGATGACTCAGCCGTAATTTTTATATTTACCGCATTTATTTGCCAGCGCATGTGGAATATTTTCAAAGATAGCAGATTTCGGTTCCCAGTTAGATTTTATGTAACGTCAGATTTTAAATCTTACCATTAAAGGAAAATGGGAGGGAAGAAAGAATGCATGGAAGACAACACATATCGTAGTCTGCTTCTCAGTAGGTTTGAGATATTTAGGTACTTGCGTCCAAACGCTATTTATTTTTGCTGGCTATTGGATACGATGCTGACATATTTACCGCAACTGGCATTGGCGCTCAACTGAATTTAATTTCTATGTTGTATTGTATATGCAGTGTTGCAATCCGAATAACGAGTATCTCAAATTCCGTAATTAAAATTAGTTTATATTCAGAATTAAAACTGTAGTTCTTTGAATTCCACTGAAGATGATGATACAATCCGTGTGAACAAAGCTTACAGGCGTAGTTCATTAGGTTAGTAAAATATTTGGCTAACTTACAAAACTTGTATCCGTCAGTTCCCAAAAACGATGAAGTATTAATAAGTTGTAGTTGTCATACATACTATTAACCAAATGATTCTTTCTTTTATTAGCTTTCGACTGTGTTTTTTGCTAACTTCTTTATCTTAATACCGTCGCGGAATTCTAGGAGCCATTATGTTTTCAACTTAAGGACTGTTTAGGAATTTAGAAATTAACAGTATTGACAGTACTTACTATTATAAAGAAACATTTAGGTATTTCACCAAATACTTTATTGGCAGACAATAAATCTCGATTACGTTGTAACGCTCGTAAAAATTATTGTTTACACCACGTATAGTTTCTGCACGTAATTTTTGTTTACAGCAACTACTTTGAAAACGGTGAAGAAACTTCCCTCTGCGGTGAGGGTACTTGTTCTAGTCAACGTCCTTCGTTCTCGAGGCCGTCCAGGCGTATTCCAGTTGCTTCGACTGAGCGAGGCCGTTGCGTCGACTCGTGCGACCCAGCTCAGCAATGTCACGAGGTCTCGTGTTCAGTGACAACAGGACATTTTTTTTCCTTGCGCTGGAGGTATGTACCACACTTAAGGCACCGGAAACGAAAATTGACACCTCGATGTATCTGGTTGCGCAAGCATTGGCGAGACACAACACGGGCAGGACAGGAACAGATAAACCAACAGAAACCTTTTATGTTAGCCGATACATCCGGTCAGTGCTGGTTTATTGTAAGTAAACAAACCGTGCTTGAATTTTTTTTTAAAAAAAATAAGGTAATGGATGTACTCCGAAAAAATATTAGGCAGGAACATATCTATAAAGTTGACAAAATATTGGTACATCGGTATGGATGACGCATATGATTGCTTCTTTCCAAATTTATAATTTAAGAGTATTGACAGAACGTATTGTATGTATATATTTTCGTTTGTGCCAGTTATGGTCACGTTAAGACTTTTTTTTTAATTTGCTGTGGATGTGTACACATCAGTGTTACAACTAGGGTTTTAGACCAAGAGGGGACCTATAGCTTAACATGGAATCCGAACAACGGAAGCGTTCTGGCGTTCTTCACGTTACACAGCAAGCTGTTCCAGAGGTGAAGGACGGGTTAAGGGCTTTTGAAAATCTCCGCCGAGACAGGGATTCGAACCGGGACTTTTTGATCTCCAGTCAGATACGTTAACCGCTGAGTCAGCAGACTGACAGAACGTATTATTATAAAGAATCGTTTATTTAGTTTTGAAAATACTTCACTTATTTATTTAATGCCTTTTAGCCTTATCGTTCACAGCCAACCGTTTACAAAAGTTTCTATTAAATATTAGACTAACAATGATAGATAGTAAATCTGGATTTCGTTGTAACGCTCGTGATATAGACATTTTTCCGGGACCGGCCTTTGAAACCAGGAAGCTTTCCGTATCCGTTCTGTCAGTAATGGCCAAGTCTGAGGATGAAATAGTCGACTTGTGCAGTTTATTCCTGTGATCTGATTGAAATATTTGATTTAAATTGATTGAATTAATTCTTTCAGTCCTAACCCTTTTGCAATTGCTAGTTTTTACTACTCAGCAGCAAATGATGCATGAAAAACATTTACTTAGGAAACACTGATGGCGCACCGTAGTGCTGTGGCAGTAGAAGCCACTATACTGTCAGTTGTTGCTCTTCGTCGCTTTTCAAGGAGTAGCTTCGACAATTACGAATTTACTAACCTACGTAGATATTTGTGGATCGAAGATTATACTGACCATTGCTCGGCGAGTGGTCGAAGAAATTGAAATAAAAAAGTTAAAACTGTTGTTTCTGGTTTCTTTAGGGTTGAAAAAGGACAAAGTTAGCATGTATTTTATGTGAGCATAAAATCGTCATCTTCCAATAAAATGTTTACGTCTCAATCAAGTGGTTTGCATGCACGAGGCCCTGGCGACTGAACGATTCCCTGCTTGCAAACGGCCTCCTAATGAAAACTTGCAGGCATGGGCTGTAGTCCTTGGCGTTCCTTGCCCTTCAGGCCGGAAACGGCTCTTAGTGGAAACCATCTACAGGAAGGAGGTGCAGAACACAGTGCTAAACTATTGCAATGAACATTCAAACAATATCACGAAGAAATTATTCTCCAAATGTTTTTTTCATCAGTGGTTGTAGGTATATATTACATTATTGCTATGTACATTACCTATGATTATGTAATTGAGCTGTACTTACAACTTTACAAGATTAGTTACGTATTCACCATGGAGATAAAAAAAAAATATGTACAACAGACGCAAAACACTTGTGTAAGTTCATAACCAAACGGCTGTTGGCAGATATAATTGCGGAAAAATCTTCAGCAACCGAGTAAAAAGACTATAATATCAATCACAACAAGACGGCTCTATCTTAGATGAAATATTTCGAATATAAAATAGTCGCACAGATGAGCACTGCTTAAAAAGAACTCATGTATTAAAATATAAAACACACTGAGGTCAGAGAATATTTCTAGTGAGTTTTACCGACACCAGCTACCTTTTTGTGACTAGTCAGTAACTGTGCAAGAAGTATGTACACGCTGAAATGTCTAGGGAGTTGAGAAGATATTAGCTACGCCATATCCTAAGTAAACAAACAGACCCGAACCAGATTGTGAGCTGTAGAGCATAACTCGTAGCGCATATTGACCTTGACTGTATTCCAGTGGATAATATGCAAAATAAAGACATTTAGCGAACTAGAGAGACGAAAAAACTTGGACAGAGTGACAGAACTTCACACTAAAACAGAAGTTTCTACCCAGGACGAACAACACAAAAAAGAAAATTCAACTCAAGATCATACCAAAGAGAGAGATATTTAAATGTAGTCAGTAAACATCAATCGTAAGGTAAGAAATCTGATAAAAATCTTGGGTGACATAACAAATGCTAAAACAGAACGCTCAGAGAATAAAGTATAAAAATCTCAACATGAGCAAGTAAGACAGCGATAAATATATTGTAGATAATGTTGGGAAATAGATTTATTACCTTCCGAAGAATTTATCGAACAAGTTCATTGAGAGACTGAGTGACGATTAAACATAGACTTGTATATATGGAAGTAATGCTTGGATCGAGAAAATTAGAAAGAAGGAAAGTGTATTAAAGAATGCTGTAAAAATTTAACTGACAAATTAAATTTTAAATGAATAAATACGTCCTGGAAATGAATGTAGAAAGTTTTATTTTTATTTTTGTTTCTTAAGAATCTTTCAAAAAGTAAAAAAAAAATTAAAGGTTGAAATTTTTAGACATGTAGTATTTGTTAACGTTTAGTGCAAGTCAATATTTGGTATGAAGGAGATAACAGAAGAAGTAAACAAAGAATAGGATGTGTAACTTATGGAACGTGGGTTAGAGTAAGTGTGGAGAGATGAAGTATTGTAATGGTCACACTGTGATAAAGAATTAGCTCCAGGTGTGAAGAGATTTCACGAAACTAGTCGGTATGCAGATGACAGAAAAAAAAAGAAATCTAAGACGGGAAAATGAGTGTTACTTTGTGTCTGCCAACTGTGTAAGTTATCTGCAAATGCTTTATTCTTTGCATGCAACGTGTAGTTAAGGATGACCACACTGGTGACTATTGCAAGTAACCTGAAACTGTTGTCGGGATGGTCGGCTAATCAGGTCTGAAACTTAAAAATGCATTCGAGGTGCTTCCTTGTTTCCAGTATGAATGGACTTTTCACGCTCGCCCAAACCTCCCATTATTTTAAGAAGCTTTGCGTTTACAGCTAAACGGTTTGGTGACGTGTAGGGTATTAACTTCCATAACGTTTTGCTTTTGCCAGTAGGCTTTTTTCCTTTTCGTTGCACCAGAGTATTTAATAATTTTGTATTATTTCAGGCACAGTCCATGTTTTTAAACAATGTTGGTAGCAGTACTGTCGCCGAACCAAGTATGCAGTTGCAAAGCAAAGGAAAGTATGTTAAAGGCACAACCCGAACATTGTGCAACTTTGTATGTGCAGATTTTTAAATGACGTTTTACTAAAATTACTTTAAGTACAGTTGCTGTACTATACCTTTATATCTCTTCATTAAAGTTATTTTTTTGTTTTCTTTCGACTCCCTATGTGGTTTTTAGAAGATTTCTATTTTCCCGCTTGTTTCTCATTTTTTATAATGGTTATGTTTTTGCTACAATCCTCAAAAAATCTTAACATCTAACTTCTTTGTTTTTATAGTGCATAGCTCATCTCAAGTCAAAGTATCGTGTGTACCATTCTGGGAGAAAAAAAGATGAACAAAGTAATGTTTCGAACTCTCCGTGTCAAAAATCCTACTCAAATTGTCGCACATGTATTTTGGTTGTTTTCGCTATTGCTGGACTCATACGTCGTCGACGTTGAGGTCACTAGAGGCGGGAGAGTATTGAGGCAGGGAACGACAAGGATAACGGCGTTAGCACTTTAAAGGAAGCATCCCCTCATCCTCCTGGAGCGATTTCGGGTAATCATGCGAATTCTGGATGGCCGGGTAGGGAATTCAAACTCACTTCCTCCAGAATGCTAGGCCAGATCTTTAATCGCTGACTGACTAGGCTCGATATTTTAATTTTGGAATACGCCCTCGTTCTTTAGTTTAGCACAGTTTCTCCTCAAACACTATTATCTTTAACAGGTGCTGCTACTAAAATCTGAGGTCCAGTAGTGGGTGACTGGTCCAGCAGCCCCCGGAGCTGGAATCAATCTGACATGCTGCCCAGTCATTGTATGGTGAGAGCGAGGAAAAATGACTGGGCGGCGCAGCGGAAGCCAGGGGAGAAAGTGTGCTGCGCTCGCTCGACTAAACGCGCTGGTGCTTTTTCTGCGCTGTGGGAAGATTGTAGCTGGTTCTAGTGGATCGACCTAGACGGTGGGTCTGGTGATCCCCATAATTCCATCCCAAATCTTCATCCAACTATCAAGAGTTCTGCGAAACCTCTTTTGCCAAATTGATTCACATAGGCCTTCGGTTATTTTCCCATCTTTCATGATTGAGGTAAAGGGTGTAGGTTTTCCCAGCTTTCAAGCTGTATTCCCTTTGCATTAGCGGAGGCAGAGCTCCACTTTCCTCTTTCCTGACCAGAGGCGCTAGAGTGGACGTGACGTGTCAGCCCTTTTTCTTTGCCCTCCCTTGATGCTTCCCCCGCTGTACTCGTCTGATAGCAGGCAGCGTGGGCCTGGGGTCCGTAGCGGACGTTTAGCTTCGAGGAAAAATCCTCGGCTTCGTCGGGTGTCGAACCCGGGTCGTCTGTGCCGTAGTCTGGCGCTCTACCGCCTGAGCTACGCGGCCACCCGTCTTTCGTACTACTATACCTAATTTCCCTCCATCAGTCACCGCCACTTGTGAAAATCCCAAATCACCCTCCGAGGTTTTACTTTACCTTCATCAACAATTCACGAACGGTAATACGTAAAGGTACAACAGAAAATCATCATTGCGTATTCAGAAGTTTGGCGATAATAAAGATCAGTCACTACAATGCAAGTACACAATTCGGGTCACTATTTCACCCCTTTCCGGAATTAAATCATTGCATACATATTTTCAAGACTTCATAAGGAAATATCACACTTTATCCATTTTATTGCTCATCAAATACACTGTGTGACAAAAATGAAAATAAGTGAAGCGCCCAAAAGGGAGGAAGAAACGAAAATTCGAGGGATAAGAGGTTGTATTCTGTTATTTCAGTGATTGCAAAATAAAGTCAAATTAACAAAAAAACCTGGCAGTATGAGCCCACTTTACAGTATGACGCTGCATACCCTCTGGTGTGGATGCATGCACTGATTCGGTTGGGGAGGGTGTCATACAGCCGTTGCGTCCTCTGCTCAGGGAAGCTGTCCCTGGGACGGAGTTGACGTCGGTGCTGCTCCACACATGTTCTATCGGGGATATATCTGGGAATCTTGTTGGCCTCAATATCACGCACACAGTTCATAGAGACACGTGCCGTGAACGGACCAGAACTGTTCTGTTGAAAAATGGCACCAAGATTATAGTCCCCTCATAGGCTTAGACGGCTTACAAATGAATAGTTCATTTTTAAATTGAGTTGTATTCGAAATGGAGTACATAAATTGAAACTGAAAAAAATGTAGAGAGGACGTTAGAATCATTATAAAAAGCTTAAAAAACCTTTTACATCGCATATTAATTATTGAATTCATTAACTTCTGTGTCAAATTTAATTCAATATGTATAAAAAAAGAGATAAAAAAAAGAGAAGAAAAAGATAAAAAAAATATACTCACTAGGCAATTTTTGTAACCTTTAGTCTCTACAAACAGTGATTTGATTTTCCTGTCATGCTCAGAAGGCTACAAAATACAATAAATTTTTAAAGAACTTTTGCATCAACAGTTTCAGAAACTGTCCTTAATGGTCTCACTGTTTAGATGTCGGTTGTCCACACAGAATCTTGTTTTTTCACAAGCACCACCGGCAAAGACCAACATCCTGTTGAAGCATTTCAGAGTTTATCTTTTCGGATTCTTCCTTTTTATTTAATTATTTATTTAAAAGTTCATTTAGCCTGGCAAGATTAGGGCTGTCAAGACCTCTCTTACATCATACCAGGTGTTCATAATAAATAATATACACCATACGCAAACTAACAGTATACAACACGTATTTAATATTTGACGTAAATTAAGTTGCAGAGTAATACTAAAAAAAAAAAACGTAATAATATTTATGATTAAAATGCTAACTAAAATCTTAATAGTATTCATGTTTAACTAGTCAATCATTTGATGGCGTAAATTAATGCTAGTGAAATTTAAAGAAGTAAATGGTACAAACTTAATACTAGTAGGATGAAGAAACAAGAAACAAACTAATAATAGGGAAGGCAGAATAAACAGGTGGACACTTTATAAATCAATATTATTCAAATCTAAAAATAAGTTATACATGGAAGAAGAGGTTGTTTAGCTAGTGCTCGAATAAGTAATGTTTTCTCAAAATAATTTTAAATGGGCCGATTGTTTTGGTAGTTCTGATTTTCAGGGGAAGATCATTCCACAATCTAGCCGCTGAAATGAAGGAATTGGCTAGGGTTCCCTAGCTGTGGGAGTGGGTAATTAGTGTGTTTGAGTTCAGGGATCTGGTGTTAATATTATGGGAAAGTCCTAGGTATGAGATAGAACAAAGGTAGGTGGGAGTTTTCAGAAGTATGAGGCGGTGTAGGAGACATAGTGTGTGGAATCGTCGTTGATCGCAAACGTGCAACCACTGTAAGCGATTATATGAAGGTGAGACATGGTCGTAGAGTCGCAAGTCACAGATGAACCTTACACAGGAGATCATCATAACAAGTTCAAGTTTCCTGATGTCTACCGGACTCAAATTTTGCTGAACAACGTCACAGTAATCGAGATGGGGAAGTACAAGGTTCTGCACCAATTGTTTTTTCAAATGAGTGGGGAAGAATTTCTTACATTTACACAGAGCATGAAGAGAAGAGAAGGCTTTGGGACATACTGAGACAGTATTTTCACACCAGTTTAAATTACTATCTACTCCCAGATCTTTTACAAAATTGCTATAATTTAACTCTGTTCCCTGAAGCTTTATTTTGGGAGATTTGATGTGAAGTTCCATCCTATCAGTTTTGGACTAGTTATAACAAGAGAGTTGCAACCGTCGAGGGCGCTGTTGGATTGGCTGAGCGTCTTCAATGTTAATCCGACACTTCACCACACTCGTCAGGTAACAAATGAGGAGCCAAAAGGTACGTGACGCACCAATGCGCAGTCAGAGTTTCCTTAATCACTGCCAGCCGATGTCTCTCCACAAAACGACGCCAGAAGTAACACCACTGCGCTGTGACTCTGCAAAACAATGGAAGAATGGGACCTCTCCCCAAGTCATCGCCATACTCTGCGACAATGGACATCCAACGTAGTGCAGAACTGTGATTCGTCGCTGAACGCAATACAACACCATTCATAGTGTTTAGCTTGAAATTAAGAAGGGAGTATTATATTTGTATAAATTTCAGTTTTTTAAAGTCTCACTAAAATCTACTTTAATATTCGACATGATTTTTGCATTCTTGAATGGATTTGCGTGTATTCTTTGTGGCGAATTTTTTGCACACAGCTATTGTTATAAAATGAATCTACTCTTTCATGTCCTTTCTCAGTCAATCTTTTCTTTGGTAATCTGATAAAATTTCAACAGGCATGCGTCCATATTTGCAGTAACAGAAGTCTGATAGTGTTTGTAAAAGCGGTAATTTTAATCTAACAAATAGAATTATAGATTGCTCTAACATTGAATTGTACCTGATGGAATCCAGTCCTATTGCTCGAATAGTAATGATCCAATTGCGGTAAAATTTATTTTTCTCAGTTTCCTACCTTGTTAAGTTCATGACTATATCGTCAAACTAAGGCTGCGTACCGACTATGCGCGTCTGCCACGCGAGCCATGTTGGAACGCGCCGAACCGGTTATTTGCTGAACGAGCCATTTCTGTTGACGAGCGTGGCTGCCGCGCGCGGAATCGCAACCCGACCAGGATTACACGACAAACTATCCACGCACGATGTTCTCGTGAATCCATGATGGACGTTTCACGTTCACGGGTAGCTACTACTTACACTGTGATGCATCACATTGTTTACCAGGAACTTAAACGAAAAGTGCATTGGTGGATAAGAAAATTGTTTTTTAATAGAATGGAACATGGTGTGATACTTATGGAACACATGAGATATGAAGCTATCGAGGATACAATAAACAAATTTCAAGAGAGTGACAACGGTAGAGTCAGAATTCTTACAATCAATAATTGAGCCAAGTGTGAATATAGTGAATACTCAACTTTGCCAGGTGAATTCAGGTACTGAAAGACGGAGTGACTTCAAGATTTCTAGTGATTGGAGACTCGTCTACTAGCCTGCAATACATTTTTCAAGTGTCAAAACAATCATTTTCTAGAATAGTTTCAGATATTTTTGACGCTTTATGCGAAGCTCTGAAAGAATGGATAAAGATAATAAAATAATACTCATTTTATATTAAATTTTTTATTGTTATTCAATTTTCTGTTGCCATTTTCAAAGAGAATTTACTTCTTAGTCAGGTAAAATGTATTGAGTTAATCATGTCATTTGGCCATTCTAAAGATTGGTTGATTCGAATTTCAAGTGATGGTTGTGGCGGTAATGGAAATGATACCATCGAAGTCTGATATCACAAAAAATCTTTGGCACCGTAAAATTGTATTAAAAGGCGACACTTTTCGTTATCCATGGTAGCAAACTGTCACTGTGCCGCACGAGCCAACTCGAACAAAGACACCCCGACTCAACTGCGCGCGAACCAAGTAGTAGGGGGTATTTGCCGCCTGCCTAAAAACCTACAGAGAATGGCTCGCAAAGCGGCGTTTCGACCGCACCAGTGTTCGAGTTGGCTGGCGAGGCGACAGCGTATTCATTATGCGCGGCAGCCGCGTGAGCCAGTGTTCGAGGGTTTGCCGCGCGTAGCTATGGAGCTATTTTAAACTTAGTTTAATTGGCTTATGCAACAAAAAAAGTTCTTAATTGAAACATTTACTCCAAATTTTACATTCATGTAAGGAGATAAATTTACATTAACGCAATAGGTTTACAAGGACAACCAAAAACTGTAGTCTGCTCAGCGATACTACAACTTGTAGCTGCAGAGGCAACATGAAGTGGTATGTTGAAACGGATGCAAAACACACACCATTATATACAGGGTTAGTCCAAATTACTTTTACAAAATTATAATCTACTTACAAAGAAAGTATAAGTCCTAGTGAATTAAGTGATACAGCACCGAATTCAGAAAAACTTCAAGTTTGGTCTACAAATGTTCCATACGGATTCATTTTGACACTGGAAGACATCCCATCTATAAACGATTTTGTCCAAAATCTTATGAATCATATAACCGTCTATAGTTGCAACTGCTTCTGTTATTTGAAGTCAGGGAGTCGTTTAGATTTGCTGGAAGAGGCGGAACAAAAACTTTGTCCTTAACCTAGCACCATACAGAAAAGTCCAATGGTGTGAGGTCAGGTGACCGTGGCGGCCAGGCCATCGTTCCACCACGCCCAATCCAGGAAGTCATGTTTTCATTCGGATAAGCAGTAACTCTGTTGCGGAAATGCAGAGGTGCACCATCTTGGTAAAAAATAAAATCCCGATCCATAGCATCATGAATTTGTGGTGTTAGACAGTTTTCCAGCATGTCCAGAAACGAAATGGCAGTTTGCTCGAAAAAAATAAAAAGAACTGTCCATACACCTTAACATAACTTAGTGCACAAAAAACTTTTACCTTTGGAGTATCCCTCGCATGTTCCACGACCTCACGGGGATTTTCGGAACACCATATTCTGACACTGTGTCGATTTACCCTGAAATTTGTAAGGAACGTAGCCTCATCACAAAAAATAATTTGATTAAGAAAGTTGTAATCAGTCTCCATCCTGTCAAACGAGCACTAAATTCGTATCTTCTTTGTTTATCATTATCACGCAAAGTTTGCAATAATTCAATCAATATAGCTTAAACTTTAAACGTTTATGCGCATATGTCTGACGCACTGCTTCGATGTGTCCGTCTGAAGTACGCGGCCCAACTTAACCTCGTTTCCTACGCTATGCGCTAAACAACCACTTTCAAGGAAACGATTCTACCAAGGAGTAATAATCGGCGTTTGGGGTGGTTTATTGTAATATTCACGTGAAAACGTCCAAGTATAATAATAGCAGGTTGAACTTTCTTTTGGTAGAAAATACCGTCATATTTGAATCGCTAATAACTATGAGACTAATAATGCATTAATAATGGTAGAGCCTGCAACGGCTAGAGCATGTCTGGACGAGTTGGTCATGCAGCATTCTTTTTACCTGCGACGTCATCGGTCTAGTGTGAGTGCGTGTTGGCGATTGTTTCGAATTAGCGTTGTGTTAAGTGTAAATCGCTTTAGCGTGGAAATACGTTCACCTAGGATGTTGATTCAATTGTCATCGTAAAGAGGTTGCAAGCACTACTGGGAGCCAAAGAGATATAGTAAAAATATTCGTTGGAATATAATTAAAGATGGCTATTAAATTGAAAATAACAAAAAAAATCATGTCATCTCATATGAGTCATAAATATGCTTGCAGTTATAGAAAACACAAATTACAAGAAATATCACGTCAAAAGGAACCGAGGAAACCTAAAAAGTCCAGTACCGATCAAATGTGTGAGCTACGACAACGTCAAAAATAAAATAAATACCACAGATGTCTGATACATACAATTAAATTGTAATTTACCTATTTTGTAACTGTTATACTACACTATGTAACCACTGTCTTAAAGATATTGGTAATTAAATTAGATATTAATAAAAAAATATTTGTAATGATTTTATCAAGACATTTTCACGAAAAATCTACGGCTAGGACCAGAACTGCCACTTTCTGTATCTTTTTGGTCCTGAATCCACAATGAGCACGCTTACCACCATGATTACTAAATAAATTTTTATTGTCATTTGAAACGTAAAACGATGCGCTCTATGGGATGTTTATTTAAACTGGAGAATTGGCTGAAAATTATGAAACTTACTATACCTCGCTACTGCAACTAATTCGGAAGCTATGGCGATTTAATTTTCTATCATTAAAATTAGAACAGCCCTGTAAAATACATACATTCAAAATTTCTTTTAATAATTACGATGAAATTTATGCCTCGATGGCAATTTCCCTCCACACAAATTTTCACGCTGGCAGAATTTTCTCTTAAATTCTTTCACAGTTTGTGGTATATTGTTCAGCATCTCCTTTGATAGTTTAATCTAGTTCTTGAGTTATTACCTGAAAAATAAAACATTCCCATTCCCAAGAGCTTGAAATCAAGTGCCGTTATGTGGTAATGACGCTTCCATTCATTATTTCTAATACTTCTCCCAATATCCACTGAGATCCATCACCAAGATTTTATATGTCCAAAATTATTTTGATCCAACTTCTAGTGCTACAGAGACTGTCAAACGACTGCTTTTATCGTATCAATTACTGACTGTGTTCTACAGTAATTTCCAGAAACAAACCTATCTGCAACACTCCAGTTTCTACATTTTATAACAACAATATGTGTCTCATATTATCCCACAGTACTGGTTTTGTGTGAGAGTTACTGCACTTTCCAGGTAACTTACCTTCCTTGTATCAGAACTTCCCAACCTGTTCTTACCATTTCCCCAATCTGACTTGCCAAGATGTTTATACTGTATACCTTCAAGAATCCACTATCCATTCGCAGTGTATATTATTAATTTAGATTTTTACATTAAAGACCAAGTGTGGTGGGTGAACGGTTAACGTTCTAGCCTCCCATTCTGGAGGACGCGGGTTTGAATGACCGTCCGGGCATCCGGATTTGGGTTTTCCATGCTTTCCCCAAATCACTCCAAGCGAATGCCGGGATGCTTTCTTCAAAAAGGCTATGGCCGAATTCCTTCCCGTTCCTTGTCCCCAATCCCTTCCCGCCTCTAATGACCTTAGCCCTCGTCGACAAGGCGTAAAGCCATAAGCAAAAAAAAAAAAAAAAATTCATCAAAGAGTTCAAGAAGCAAATACCCATCAACTGTGTAATTATTCAAATAGTTAGGGAATTTCTATTTAGAGTTACGCATTAACTTTCGCATTTACAGTTCAGTATGCGTTATTTGTGAGGATTAGTTTACATCAACATAATACAGTTCCGTTTGTCTGTTTGTGCCGTCGTTTCGTTTTATATGATTCCCTGCCGCTAGGCAAAAAGCATTACCTTGCAGTGGCAACGGTTGCCGCAATCTAGTAGCATTCATTGAGTTGATGAGTTCAAGGTGGAACTGTCCAAACTTGGTGACTGTAGTTTGTGCCTGACGGAAGCAATAGAGTAATGACTAGAAACTAAAGAAATAATCCTTCCCACTCATTACGCAGTCTTCATAGCAATCACTAGAGATTCTTTCTTAAATCAAGAAACAAAGTCAGCTATTGGAACATGAATCCTCCAACGTTCATTCGGCAGATGCGAAAAACTTTCACTTCTTTGTGAAGGTTTACTCTCGGACACAAGCGTTTGGGAAAGTGTCGTAAATTATAATTCTTGTGATGTCTGTGATCTGCAGATTACAAAGTACATGAATGGCAAGAATGGGATATCCTGTATGAAACTGACGTATAATTGCTTCAGTCAGATGCGTTTTGAAGGTAAAGATCGGTAGTATAGTATCGCTGGTTCAACCTTTTTTTGCAATCAGGATGGCCATACACCCTGTCGCAACTCCGTGAGAAACCACTGGCTAACAGTGAGAGTAACACTTCATGATGTATAGTCTTCGCGAGTTCGCTGCCGGAATGTTATTAAAAGACGAGCTTTCGGCGACGTACTCTGCCACCATCTTCAGGTCTGATGCTCATGCAGTGGTAACCACAGCTGCACCCTGGTGCGTCTACCCGCGAAGACTATATTTCAGCGACACACCGGGAAAGCCTTCATTCACACTTCACTTCATTGCATCTTGTCAAAAGGGTATAATGAAAAATTTTTTGTTTTTTGTTTATGGCTTTATGCCTTGTGGCTGTCGAGTTAATCAGAGGCAGGAAGGGAATGGGAGCAAGGAAACGGAAAGGAATTCGGCTGCAGTCGTTTGAAGGAACTATCCCGGCATTCACCTGGAGTGATTTGGGGAAATTATGGAAAACCAAAACTGGTTGGCCGGACTGGGATTCGAATCCACGTCCTTCCGAATGCGAGGTCAGAGCTTAAGCACCACGTTCGGTAAATGAAATCTATGTAGAGTATGTAGGATTCCTTTATCCTACAGATATTTCCCTAATGTTCGTTTTAGGGAAGTTAACAATCGAATAATCTCCTTTATTTACTAAATCTCGATTCTCTGGTAATTATTTTAATTAGTCTTCTTTGGATCATTTTGTAATATATCCTTTAGATTAGGCCCTAAGTTCAATGTCCTTGTTTGATTAAAATCGACCTAATTGTAGTTGCTATGAGGGTAGAGTTGTATCTACAGTCGTCAGTAATGAAATAAGGATTTATCTGATGCTATCTGTACTTTCATTACGCCTGTTAACTTGCTAATAAATAAATGAAGCGAAGGGTAACATCACCTACTTGTCGCTTAGTTAGAAATAGCAACAAACCATCATAAAACGGTAGGTCATCGCTGCACTTCACACGGTACAACAATTGGAAAAAAGTTATTGAAGCAATTCGCAAGAGATGTCTGGTACGCTGACAATATGTTTCATCACTTATATTTATAACTAATTGTTGATGTTAGAATGTAACGTAATTTAAAAATAGTCTTCAAATCCCAAAAATATTTGCATCAAATGTATAAAGAAGTACATAGAACTACTGTATAAATGTCTTTAGTTTCAAAAAAGAATATTTCATCCTGAGTTTAAACCTAACTAGTTGCTAAACCGATATTAATTAGCAGACTGTTAATTGTGAGGATTTCTGAACGGTCTATTAACACAAAAGGTAGACTGATTACTGATTAGTGTTAACGCGAAGCATTTGGCTGGATTGCAAGAGTACAGAGAGTGATCAATCAGCAGGTGACGTAATGCATAGTTGGCTGTGATACTTGTAAGCACCTGTGAGGAGATATATTACTGAAAGTAACTACAAAATCAGCATTACTCATCATTAAAGAAGTTATTACCTATTAGGGGCCATCTATAATTACATCACACAATTTCCATTGTTTTTGTCACCTCTCCACCATTCGGCACACATTTTTCAATTTTAAATTTAGAATATGATTAAAACAAACTCCCAATGTTACGTCATGAAACTAACGATCCAACCTCCCCCTCCTATCATACCATGTCGTATCAAACGTTGTGGATGCCCCCTCCCACGCTGCTAACATGTGCCGTAATTTATGGATGGCCCTTTAGAAAGGAACGAGAGAATTGCTATGAACGTCTGATTTTCACTGGTTCGATTTCGAAAGCAATACAGGTTAAATTCCACTGTCATACTTAGAAGAGGTGCGCCATAGCACTTTAGCTGCCTTTCTGTTTTTAACACTGGGTTATGAGGTCATGAATTTTATTGCTGTTCCCCAGAAACAACCTTCCAAGCTGTGCTCATCTTTGGCCATACTGAAACGTCTGACGTCTACAGCAGCATCCATTCTTTAAACATGATCGATAACTTTATCTAGAAGACATGTTTGGAGCATTATAATGCCTTAAGGCGGCAACTACGGTGGACGCTTCAAGTGGTCTGTCATTGTATTGGCTGAAATTTTGGTAGGGAGCTGATCTCCAGGGGGAAAAAAATACTCAACTGAGAACACCATTCGCTGCTCGGATAAACATTAAACTGTAGTTGCTTTGTTGTAGTGCACTGTAGCAACTGTAGCAATGCTACAGTAAGACGACAACTGTTTGCCATTACTCTGTAGAAGACACAAGCGTAGATCAGCGGAGAACACAATACTGTGCCATACTTCCTTATTGGTTCCAACACACAGCTGTTGTATGTTTGTTCCTCAGAGACTTCTAAATTGTATCCAACGGTTGCGTAGCAGATTCAATGAAGCGTTAACCTGTGCTACGACGACTGTGAAAATGATGAACAACTGTCACGCAACGACGTCCTTGACCTTTAACTGTTGGATGTCCTTGCGAGAAATCCAGTTCCCCGTCGATCATTTCTCTGCCAGTCTCCGTGATATTTGAGTGACAAAACCAAGAAAGGCTCAAATCTCAGTCATTATTCAATTTTAATGCAAGATATGGACTACCGTGAAAACATCTCACAGGATTCCAACAGCAGAAAATGTCAGTACAAATTTATGTTTATATTGTAATCGGGTGGCTATAGTCTTGTTTCTGAGCCCTGATGTAGTTAATGATATTACCTTCTTGCCAGATATCTTTTATAAGTTTATCGAGAGTAATACAGAAATCTGTAAATATCCTAAAACAACCGGTTCCCTGTTATTCATATTTATTATTATTATTATTATTTTTGATGCGGCAGGTACTGTACGTTAGACCCAGAGCGTTGACGCCCGCTATTCGGTAGTTACTTGAGGTCAGATTTAAGATATCATGAGCTAAAATGTTACGCATTAGTAATTATCTTAATGTCGCCTGTATTAATGGCTGTAGGAAAATAATTGGCTGACATGGAAAACAACAGCTCCCCAAAAAATATGTAAGGCGCTAAGAAAAATAAAACCAAGTGAGTAAGACAGTGTGTGACTTTTGACCTTGGTGATAAGCCTGGATGATAAACACTGCTTATAAACACTGCAAACTTATGTGACGTATTTGAGATTAAAACGAATACATCATTGACTTGGATTAATAATTTGTACGCTCTTTTAGTCTCGTAAAGGGAAATTTGACCTTTATTAAGCAGCACTAAGATTGATTGGTCTCTGCTGAAGTGAATAATTTAACGATTAAGGCTGCAGAAGAATTATTAGCTTCAATAGAATTGATTACTGATCTAAGTGATTTACAAATTTTTGCGGTAACAAAGGTACTTTGGTTCCCTTGAAGTTTGTAGTTAAGAAGGTACTAAGGTAAACAAACGCAAGAAATGGAGCATTGTTGAAATGTAAATTTTATCCTAACTCATTATAATTCATTATTACTAACTGACCAACTTGGGTCGAGATTAATTAAAATGCCACAGAAATAGTAAGATTTTTTTTCTTACTAATTTCATCAATACTGAAATAAACCCCTTATTGTCTCATAATTATACACAGTGAATGATATATCACTTTCATATGTTTATACGATTCATAGGCCTAGTGTACAATTACAAATACTCCAATATTGGATGAGTTGTAGTAATCAATTCCAGAACGTGTTATATCATTTCATCAATCAGTTTAGGCTTCTTCTTCCGTGTTTATTATTGGTTTGCAACGGTCACCATTCACCACTTTACTCTGTTTTCTGCCAAATCTCTTCATTTAGTAATTTCATCAATACCGGCATTCTGAGCAGTTTGTTTTATGTAAGTCGTTCTTGGTCGACTTTTACTGTTCATATCTTCTATCAATGTTATCAAAAAGTCATTTCTTAATAACTCACTCATTTATTTTTCCCTTTTTGTATATTCTTCAGAATATGTTTCTAATCCATTTCGTTAATACTTATGTGTTTGTGCCTTTATAAATTTCAAAACAATTTCACCATTATTTAATTTCACCAAAATTTCGAATGATTTCAGTCTCTTCCGTTCTTCAGTACCAGCTATCCACATGTCACTGCTAAAAACAGATGCATTTCATATAAATCATTTCAGAAGGTTTTTTCCAGAACTTTAGGTTCATGTTTTCAGGGATGTATATGGTTTCTGTTTCTTATTAAGATTTCTAGTACTGTAATTCCTCATCCAGTATATTATTTCTGAGTGTGGTTGGTTACTAGCCCACTAAAATGATCATCGCTTTTTGTTGGTTTATTCACGTATTATAAGCGATCAGTATCGATTATATTTGGTCTAGCATTTTCATAAGTTATTTTTCACTCTCTGTCGCGGATGAAGTATTTATCTGTTAACTGTATTATACCAAGTTTCAGTTCTAGTTAAATAGCGGAGATATTATTTCCGTATGATGAAACATACCTAGTCAAAAAATATTACGTTCCTTTTAAGAATAAAGTGGCATAATCAAAAAATAAAGGTGAATCCAAAATACAAAATCCGATCGATATTTTTAGAGAACAGGAGCTGTTTCCTTTTTTAAAAATAGATAGGTTTCTTGTCGCAGAAGCGGATATATAAGAAATGACACCTCCGTTATTACATTTCTGTTATGGATCAGTTAGTAAAAAAGGAAAGTTTTGAAGAGGATCTGCAGCAGCAGCTTGGCAGGAGCAACCAAATTATAATGGGGGACCTTAATGCTCATGTTGGTACTGCAAGGAAAGGGTATGAAGAGGTCCTTGGAACACAAGGATGGGGCAGCAGAAACGCAGAAGGAAGAATGCTGTTGGAGTTCTGCAAACGGAATGGTTTGATTGTGGGTAATTCCTGGTTCAAGAAGAGGGAAAGTCATAAGATAACATGGTATAGTGCAGACTTGTCTCGGAAGTCGATTGTTGACTATTTCCTAATCGAAGCAGAGTTGAGACAGAGTATTGTGGATATAAAGGTCATCCCATCAGAAGCCTTAGATAGTGACCATCGACTTCTAATAGCCAGCCTGAAAGAGAAAAAGGGAGCAAGAACATCGGAAAACCAGGAGAGAAGAATAAGAGTGTGGAAACTGAAGGATGAGGAGTGCAGGAGGGAGTACCAAGAGCAGCTTGTGCAGAAAATACCTAGGGACGACTTTCAGTCAGCGGAGGAGGAATGGGAACGTTTTAAAGCCACCTTGGTAAAAACAGCCGAAGTAGTATGTGGTAGGACAGCTGGTAGAAGAAGAGAAAGAGAAACTCCATGGTGGAATGAAAGGGCAAAGGATGCTGTGCTACAGAAGAATAAAGCCTTCAAGGAATGGTTCCAAAGGAGAACAGAGGAAAGCAAAAGTGTGTACAGCTGCAAAAAGAAAGAAACAAAAACAGTGATACAGGAAGAAAAGAGGAAATGGATGGAAAAATGAACAGAAATGCTAAAAGAGGATAGTGAGGGCAGTAAGAAGGTGTTGTATGCCATGGTAAAAAGTAGGAGGATGAGCAGAATGGAAGCAGGTAGAATAAAGGATAAGAATGGCAACTTAATGGACGGGAAAGACGACATAAAGGAAGTCTGGAGGGAGTATTTTGAGGATCTGTTGAATGCTTCAGGGCCCAGTGATGACAATGAGAGTACAGAGGAAGAACAGGACCAGTATCAAGAGGAAGAGGAAGATATTACATGGAAGGAATTGGAGGATGCGGTAAAGAGAATGAAGGGAGGTAAAGCACCTGGAGTGGATGAAGTGAGTGTGGAGATGATACGAGCTGCTGGAGTAATGGGCACACAGTGGCTCTATAGAGTGATGCGGGCTGTGTGGAATGCGGGAAAAATTCCAGAGGACTGGAGGAAAGGGGTAATAATACCCATATTTAAGAAAGGGGACAGGACTGTCTGCCAAAACTACCGTGGTATTACCCTGATGTGCCACTGTGCCAAGATATATGAGAAAGTTTTGGAAAGCCGAATAAGAAGAGCGGTTGAAAGGCAGCTAACGGAAGAACAATATCGATTTAGACCAGGAAGGTCAACTATCGATCTTATATTTGCAATAAGACAGCTACAAGAACGGCACTACGAGTATGGGAAAGATCTGGTGATGGCCTTTCTGGACATTTAAAAGGCATATGACAGCCTCAGCCGAAACAATGTGTGGGAAGGACTGAGAAAAAAGTCAGTAAAAATGGAGATAGTGCAAAGAGTGAAGGATATGTATGAGGGTAGTAAGAGCTGTGTCAAAGTGGGAACGGATAAGACTGGATGGTTCCATTTGTAGTGTCCCGCTCTGTATGTCTTGGGATTAACTACTTTATAAACAGTTTACTGATTAATACAAAATAAATGATTGTGGGTGAGGTTCTCTTCCGAGGTGGTCCTTCACATTAATACAAGTGAAACATGAATTATTAATGAGAAACATACTGATTTTATTGATTTTATACATAGAAAGCAAAGTTATTTCGGAAAAACAATTACTTGAATGGGTAAATGGTTGTTCCCTCTTTGTTACTGGGATTTACAGTTCTTTAATTTTGTTGGAGCTCGTTGTGGTCTCTGTAGACGATTGCGTTACCGTAATGTTGAGCAGCGCAATGAGAAGAGTCGTGTCGGTGACCCGCGGGGAGGGCTGTGTCGACGACCGCGGCGACGGGGCTTGCAGAGCTGCGTCGTGTTTCGGCAGGCCAGGTAGTCGACCCGCTGAGCGAAGGGTGGAGTGGCGTCTGGAGTCTCTCCTCCGCGACAGCCGGCAGCTCGTCCTCGACCCTGGGGACCTCAGCAATGTGTCCTCAGTAGCGCAGATCGCCCGCTGCTGTCTGCTCGCGTCGAACCAGAGTCCCTCTCGTCCAGTCTCCGCCGGTCCGACATCGAATGTCCTCCTCCGTCCATTCTGCCTTCCTCGTAGACTCGCCTTGGGCGGAGTTCGTTCCTCTTCTCTCTCCCGATTGGTCGAATATATAATAAAAAAAAAACAAAAATATCAGCAACCAGCGAGAATGAATTCCATTGGCTGGGATAACCCCACCACCAGCGTCATTTTCTTGGTAGGTCACCCCCCTCCATATAACCATAGTCTCTGTGGGCTGCACTTCTTAAGAACAAACAGTTTATTGTTAAAGAATGTTTCTTCGCCAGCGACGTCTGCGAAATGTCTGACAGCTCGGCTGGAACATTTTATGATTGGGGCTCTGAAAGAAACCTTTCATTCGTCGAACATCCACACAGGGGAGCTCACAATGTAACACTGTGTCCATTGTTTTAAACAAACCTCTACTATATCCGAGAAGCTCTCCATCACTTCAGTAAATTAATGCCCCAAAACACTCAGTAACACAAGGGAAGTCTGTTATTTTGAACGTCAACCAGACCTCAATAAAGTACATTCTTTATTACTCACTAGCCTGTCCACTAGGTTACAACCATTATCCTTTCTATGACAAGTAATAATATTAAGCATTCCTCATGATAACCTTGTCGGTCGAGAACCGGACTCAAATCAAATGAAATGAACTTATGTAAATTAAATACATTATGGTAATAACACTACTGAATCTAACAACAACATTTCTTGTTACTGATAAATAATGAGATCTACAGAATGGGACATCTCATTTACCCACGTTCCCGGTTTTTCAAAAATTGCTTTATCAATTTTTGAAAGTTCTTGATTCTTTATTAAAATATTCCTCTTAAAAAAAATACTACAATGCGAATCTAAACATTCCCGAACATGATACTAGTGTTTATTCATCTAGCGGGGTGAATCGTCTGTCATTAGCTCAGGTTTATCACACATTCATACCACAATATTGCTATAGATCTAAATCTACTTAAATAAGACACATAGTTAAGTTCTTACCTCTTCTACACATGCACTTATTCTACAAAATTAGATGATTTTGCTTATTCCTTTTAACAACGCTGCCAAAACAGTTCAACGCTATTTCAGTAACCATTAACGCGATTGCAGATAAGATGAAATGACTACCATTACTAAAAACTCAACTTTAGCGATAAATATCTTTAAGAAATCGTTTTCTGTCTTTGCAATATATTGTTAGATGTGAAACTTGATCTCACACGAAAAGGGGAATTAGTTAGCTAGCATGCAATTCCTCCACTAGTTAAGCATCATATTTTATTATGTCCACGGTACATTAATTAGACGTACTATGCGGAGCGCTAGATGTAGAACTGCGTATTTGCGTATTCCTGTCTGACTATAACACTTACTGTATCTCAGCTATCAACATGATGCGACTTTCCATTCGCAAATTAATTCTCTCACTCAGAGAATTCATGACATTTATCGTCATTACAAAGTGAAACGAAAGGTATCAACCTTCGTTCCTTTAAGCAACATAGAACGCTAGAAATGCACAACGCTCTCTAATCATGGTCTTACCTTATTTGCCATGTAGAACATGCTGAAGGCATCTAGACTTAAACGTCCGTAGCTTACTCAATTACATTGCACCATTTTTTTTTTATTACCATGGGCAAGTAAATCAGACACAGGAAACATGTACGCTTTGCTCAGTTCTAAATCCTACTCTCCGTTTTATTCCGCATTTACTTCGCTCGTCATAATACTCTCGATTGTTATTCACTGCTACTAGCTTTGGTGTTGTCATATAAATTATTTATCTACTTCCTTTCCCTGCATGTCTTGCAAATTTAAATGACTGATTGACCTTGTTAACCACACGCCTTATTTACAATACTGCTACTAATTTCTGGAATTACACGATTCAAATCCCTAATCCGTGAACAATATTAATTCACAAAACTGTGATTCTACTGTGCATTACTGTCCTTCGAACACATGATTAACGTTAGACGAAGTTGTTTCTTTGAACAGAAAATCTTTTTAAAGATCATCCCACTATCTCTGCTTACTGAATTTTATTACCGGAATTAAACATCGGCTTCCTCTATTGTCTCCCAGAAAAAGCAATTCATTCCCTCTTATATATGGATAAGGCATTCATTAAAACCTACTGGAAATATGTAAAACTACAAACGAGACAATATACAGCTAATTTGCATATGCAGCAATTTTATTCCTTCTACCAAAGTACAATTAAATATATTTAAATTATCTGCATCTTAAGTACAGGGAAATTTAATATCACTCACTTTCGAGTATATTCCCACTAACTACCTAGAATGAACTGACTAAACTTAAAAATCCTTATTGCTTAATCATATAAATTTATGTACCAAG
Source organism: Vandiemenella viatica (assembly GCA_031002005.1). Classification (NCBI taxonomy): domain Eukaryota; kingdom Metazoa; phylum Arthropoda; class Insecta; order Orthoptera; family Morabidae; genus Vandiemenella; species Vandiemenella viatica. Next base: position 370,184,726 of record JARYHS010013630.1, read on the forward strand.
GTCACATGTACGAGCTCAAAACATCATGAATCACCAGATCATATTTTCCAGGTGCACAAAACCAAGGAATCTTGATTCTACAACCTCTTTAATCTACCATGAACTACCTGAAACCATTTCTCACATTCTGAGACTCTTCCGCCAGAAGTATTTCCACATCCGGACACACTGTGCCAAACAGAAAAATTTTCGGACCTCTTACTGATTTTCCTACATTTTTGCAATTTCAATAGCATTGAAATAACCTTGCAATAAGCGAATGCGTGTAAAAATTCTGACTGTTTGGTTTGTTGGACAACATGAATACGGAAAAACTCGCATTCAGAGATTTTTCCATCCACGCTTACACAAGGTGATTCCTTATGATTCAAAGAATTTTGTTTGCCTGTTCGGCTCGCAAACGAAATCATGGATACAGCAGGTGTCATCGCATTTTCCACTAAATTTACATACTGCGAGTCTTTTCTTTCTCTGCCAAAAACCAATACTTTACTTGCTAGAGGAAACCCTTTCTTTGATACGAATGCAACACTAATGTAATCCTGATTAACCATTTTTCTCGATTTCATCACAATCTTCGGACTGCTATACACAGTTGGGATAACTGCACTGACTTTGGCAAACGATTCGCTCGTGACAAGAATGAGAGTGTCTGTCTGCTGACATTCACATTCAATGCCTGTTTCTAGTGACTGAACGTCGTAATTCTCCGCTTCCCGAAAGCTTTCTTCTCCGATGCCTGCAAAAATTGAGTCTGTATTCTCAAAATTGTTTATTTCCTTATTGAAACTTGAAAATTCTTCCCTCACTATTGAGCGAACTTCCGACTTCAAATCTGCTTTCAACTCAGCAAATTCTCCTCTGACAGTTTTCATTTGAGAAGTCATTTTACCTAATTTTTGATCAATCGCGTCACATTGCGAATCTACTCTATCCAATCGCGAATCTACCCTTTCCATTTGTGACTTGAATTCTGTGCGAAAATCATCCATTTGTGATTTTATTTCAGTTCGAAAATCATGGACTTGTGATTCTATTTCGGACTGCATGCCTCTCAAAAAATCCATTATTGATCCCAAATTTATCGGTTGCAATTCAGCAACAGTTTCTTCCCGTGAATTTAAGTTATCGGTTGGTAATAACGAATCTACAACTTCGTGTATTTCGGATTGATCAACCGGTTCTACTCCAAAACTTGTCCCCGGTAACACAGAATTTTCCTCGGCATTCATATTGATGATTCTATTCCTTAATCGCATTAATATCAAAATTAAAAATTGGACTTCAAAATAATACGGAATTTACCCCAACAAGCAATGAAATTTAACACAGCAACAAAAACATGGCTCATATACGAAACAATTGTAATCAATCCGGCATACCATAAGAAATGACAATACAACCCCAAGTCAAATCACAATAAAGCAAGACAAACAAATGAAACAACGCCGCATTGCAACGAACATAGCACAACAAATCTCAATGAAACCAATATACCATCAGAAAACTCCATACATTAAGACACAACAAAATGTGATAAAACAAACGAAATAATGGCCACAACATCTGAACACCGGACTGCATTAAGCTGAAGCTGGAAAGAAAATACACACTGTATATTCTACAAGCTCTACAAAAGGAAAACAAACATCAAATACAAGAAACACAAATCATTCACTCCGCCAAGACAGAAGTTCACCTGCTTCGCCATCTGAAATTAGCTCACATGCATATCCAAGCATTAACTAAATATCTCATGAAGTGAGAAAAATTAAACTATACAAAACAAGCTCCAATAAAAATTTTGAATTGAACTTGAGGGTTAAAATGTGGATTTTGACCATCGGAAGCCCCACGTTGGGCGCCAATTATGTAGTGTCCCGCTCTGTATGTCTTGGGATTAACTACTTTATAAACAGTTTACTGATTAATACAAAATAAATGATTGTGGGTGAGGTTCTCTTCCGAGGTGGTCCTTCACATTAATACAAGTGAAACATGAATTATTAATGAGAAACATACTGATTTTATTGATTTTATACATAGAAAGCAAAGTTATTTCGGAAAAACAATTACTTGAATGGGTAAATGGTTGTTCCCTCTTTGGTACTGGGATTTACAGTTCTTTAATTTTGTTGGAGCTCGTTGTGGTCTCTGTAGACGATTGCGTTACCGTAATGTTGAGCAGCGCAATGAGAAGAGTCGTGTCGGTGACCCGCGGGGAGGGCTGTGTCGACGACCGCGGCGACGGGGCTTGCAGAGCTGCGTCGTGTTTCGGCAGGCCAGGTAGTCGACCCGCTGAGCGAAGGGTGGAGTGGCGTCTGGAGTCTCTCCTCCGCGACAGCCGGCAGCTCGTCCTCGACCCTGGGGACCTCAGCAATGTGTCCTCAGTAGCGCAGATCGCCCGCTGCTGTCTGCTCGCGTCGAACCAGAGTCCCTCTCGTCCAGTCTCCGCCGGTCCGACATCGAATGTCCTCCTCCGTCCATTCTGCCTTCCTCGTAGACTCGCCTTGGGCGGAGTTCGTTCCTCTTCTCTCTCCCGATTGGTCGAATATATAATAAAAAAAACAAAAATATCAGCAACCAGCGAGAATGAATTCCATTGGCTGGGATAACCCCACCACCAGCGTCATTTTCTTGGTAGGTCACCCCCCTCCATATAACCATAGTCTCTGTGGGCTGCACTTCTTAAGAACAAACAGTTTATTGTTAAAGAATGTTTCTTCGCCCACGACGTCTGCGAAATGTCTGACAGCTCGGCTGGAACATTTTATGATTGGGGCTCTGAAAGAAACCTTTCATTCGTCGAACATCCACACAGGGGAGCTCACAATGTAACACTGTGTCCATTGTTTTAAACAAACCTCTACTATATCCGAGAAGCTCTCCATCACTTCAGTAAATTAATGCCCCAAAACACTCAGTAACACAAGGGAAGTCTGTTATTTTGAACGTCAACCAGACCTCAATAAAGTACATTCTTTATTACTCACTAGCCTGTCCACTAGGTTACAACCATTATCCTTTCTATGACAAGTAATAATATTAAGCATTCCTCATGATAACCTTGTCGGTCGAGAACCGGACTCAAATCAAATGAAATGAACTTATGTAAATTAAATACATTATGGTAATAACACTACTGAATCTAACAACAACATTTCTTGTTACTGATAAATAATGAGATCTACAGAATGGGACATCTCACATTTGAAAAATGGACTAAAACAAGGAAGTGCCCTATCACCCCTATTATTTATTGTAGCTATGGATGAAATATTGAAGAAGGTGATGCAGAGCATTGGGGAAGGAAAAATGAAAGCAATGGTATTTGCAGACGACCTATTAGTTTGGGGAGAGGATGAAAGAGAGGTGCAGGATCAGCTGGATGTGTGGGAGAGAGTAGTTGCAGCCTATGGTATGAAGTTCTCTGCGAGAAAAAGTGAAGTGGTGATAACAACAAGAAAGAAGAACAGAACGGACATAGGCATATCACTTAGAGGGGAGCAACTAAATAGGGTGGAATGTTTCAAATATTTGGGAAGCTGTATTGAAGAAAATGGAGGAAACAGGATGGAAATAAATAAAAGAGGAAGATGTGCAGATGGATTTTTTAAAAGTATTAGAAGCCTGGTATGGAGTAGGGGTGTCCACAAAAGAGTAAAGAGGCAATATATAAAACATATTTTGTACCAATTTTAACATATGGAGCAGAAACATGGGTGATGAAGGAGAGAGACAAAGGGAGGGTACAATAGGTGGAAATGAAATTTCAGAGGAGTAGATTGGGAGTAACAAGAAGAGACAGAATAAGGAATGAGAGAATCAGGGAGATGATAAAGGAAGAACCGCTACAACAAAGAATTGAAAAATCTAGGCTACAGTGGTACGGGCATGTAAAGAGAATGGGAGAGGAGAGGCTACCAAGGAAGATGCTGGACATGGAGCTGAAAGGGAAGAGGCCTAGAGGAAGACAGAGGGACAGATGGACTAAAGGTGTTAAGAAATGTGTGGAGGAAAGAGGAGGAAATTGGGCCTCAGTGGAAGAAGAGAGATGGTGGTTAGACAGGAAGCGCTGCCGAGGCTTTTGTTCCCAGCAGACCCGGCCAGTGGCTGGAAGCTGTCCTAGATGATGAGTAAACCACATAATTTGTTTACTACTTACTTCATTTTTGGGTGGCTTTAGGGGGAAAATAGTAGCAAGTATGAAAAAAGATGGCATATTGTATACAAACGATGGAATATTGAATAAAACATAAAAGAAATATAGTTTCTCGTGAACACAATCGAGTTGCGCTAAACAGCCCCTACGTAGACAGTGCTACTGCTGACCGCCGAGATGTAGTACCTCTTCGGTTGCAGTTGGCGATTCGGCGAAAAGGAAATTGGTGCAGACTTCCAGTGTGTCAGTACCCCCTCCCCCCCCCCAAAAAAAGAAGTCCTTAGTACTGCAATTTGTGTCTCGAATACACGGCAGCGCACTTGGTGTATTTTTTGCTTTGTCTTAAATCTTTTTGTTTCACTAGGACGTAAATTGTGTACAATATCATAGTTGGCGCTCGGTGTGGTGTTTGACATTTTCAAGCAGTTGTGTGTTTTTATTTTATAAGCAACAGCTTTCTCCCTAATATTCGATTATATTCTAAACGTGAGAGATCATTACTAACAATTCCGTTAATTTCTTTTTTCACAAGTATTGCTTTTTCTGTATTAACACCGTGTTTTTAAAAGTACTTAGAATGATTCGTGTAGTGCTGTATGATCTAGGAGCGTCACTGAAAGAATAGAAACAAGTCAACTAAAAAATATCATTACATGCAGTAAATAATCATCAATGGTTTACAAATGTATCTCAGAGGTCACTTAATAATTGAATTGGACGGTACTGATGGAAATTTTTCTAAAGCATCATCAGTGAATGAGAACTCACAACCAAACTGGGAATTGGTTAAAATCTTTCTATTGTTCATAGCTGTTTCAAGAGTATTGCAGGAAGATGATAGTAGCGAAAAATAACTATAATTTAATACAGAATGGTTCATCGTTTGCACCCAAAAGGTAATCTAGAAGCTCTCCCAGATATATTGATCAAATGATACAGTATATCTTATCTATCATATGGTTTTAAAAAATTCACTTACTTTCCTGATTTGAGCTTGAAACGCTAAATCTACAAATATGGTGTAAAATTCTTTTTGGAATCGTGGCGTAATGAAATCATATCATGACTCAACGATATTTCTGAAGACAAGTTATCAGCAACAGATAACATTTTTAATTAAAAAGCTCAGCAATCGAGAGATTGTACAACACCGAGCTTTTTTTATCATGAATCTGTTTTTATTAACTTGGTTATCTTCTTCTGTCTCCTTTTTTGAAATCTAGTCTTTTTCCTATAGCCTTGGATCCTCTGAATACAGGTAAGATGCATTAATAACTTTAAGTTTCTCGCAACACTCATTTAATGAATTTTAAAGTTACTATGTAAACTGTTCCTAGAGGGCATAATTATACAACTTTCTTTTATGACGGTAAGATGTCTTAATATCCGCGGTTGTCCATAGTTTTTGCTAAAAGAACCGGTGATGTTTTCTCAGAATCAGCGCTCGATGTAATTCAAGGCGAAGTTAGTAATATTTGAATTTAATGTTTATACCTTCTGCTCTGTAAATTTTATTTTAAATTGTATTTATTCGCTGCTGTACTATAAAAATGTTATTATTCACACTTGTTGCCACTCACAAGTTTACCTTGATTTATTCAGCAATCATGATCAGTAAGGCCATTTTTAACTGGCTTAATGTGGTAACAATGTTTGTGTCAATCTTTTGGCCGTTTAAAAACAGCCCTTTTTTCATCAGTTTATTGAATAGCATGTAACCTACACTTACAGTTCAAACTCATGTCAAGTACAATAACAATAATTAATAATAACTCCCTGTGGTCTTAATGATCTCGTCACGGGGTTTCTATTGGCTGCACATTCCGCCGCTGTAGTAACCGCCTTAACCGAACCCGGCAATCATACCGGGTACAGGGAGCCTATAGTTTAACGTGGAATACGAACCACGGAAGCCTTCTGGCGTACTTCACATTTCACAGCAGGCCGTGGCACAGGTGAAGGTCAGGGTTTTTTTTTTTTTTTTTTTTAATGGCTTTTGGCAACTGAGCCATTCAGCCAGCTCGATGTGTTTATAAATCTTCCAGTGTTTTTCAATTCCTAAGTATAGACACCACAGGACGGACACGACATTCACAAAGACATACAACACTTAAACATCCATGCCCGCGGCCGGATCCGAACCGGCGACCTACGGCACGAGGAGCTAGCACTCTAGCCCCTACGCTACCGAGGCCGGCGAAGGTCAGGTTAATGGCCGATGAAAATTCCCGCCGAAACAGGGATTTGAACGGGGGACGTGTGTATCTTCTATCAGAAGCCTTAACCAATGAGCCTACAGACCCCCACCAAATACAATCATTCACCTTAACCATACAAGTAAAATCGGGGAAGTACGTTAGTTAATGTTATTCCGCTTGGGCAGTTGGAAAGTGAAACGGAAAACATCTTTATTATCTACAGAAGACTACTACCCATTCTATTACAAATTTTGACACTAAAACAAGTGTTAAAGTGTTTATAACTGTTCCAGAATTTGTCTCAAATATAGCATTCACTTACTGCATTAAATCATTCAAATTCGAAACAAATTCACTGCCTGCAAGGTCTTTTATTATTTGTATAGTAGGGACGTGTAGGTACGGTAATGTATGTCACGACAACAGAGGAGGTTATCTTTTATCGCTGCATTATATCACTTATTTGCAAGATTTAGTGCCCCATTTGATTTAATCTCTTTTGTATCCGCCAGAGAGCAGCCTACAGAGTTCCCATATTCTGGGCAGCGACAACAGATGGCAGGATACGTCGCAACACGCACGGAAGATACTATCGATCAGCTCGATATCTCGACGCCAACTTCCGCTGCAACTACTAATTTAGACAGGAGGATGCCATTCGAAGGAGTAACGTCGAAACAGGAGGAAGAGTCGAAAACTTCATTTCTTTTATTGATGGAGTGGAAACTTCAGTCCACAAGATAGCTCGATTGCCTAAACGATGACCAAAGCGGCTGCTATTGGACAAACAGATGGAATGTACACAAGTGAAAAACCAAATCTAAATGAAAAAGACTCTTCACATTCATAAATATTTTATATTGTTATGAATTGCGATTAGAACTTATGCAAACCAATTTATTCGTTAGATCAATTTTTTCTTTAAATACTTTTAGCGTACTCCTTTTCCGGTATTTCGTACCTTACCTTTAACTTTGAACAATCGGATAAATTATTTGGTTCATTAATGCTCCTGCTCCAACACTCGTAACTTTGTTCCATGTCGTGACAAAGTTATCCCTGTCATTTACTGGAAAAGAATCAACGCAAACAGGACTGAAAAAATTTACATGTTCTACGTAAGGACGAGTCATCCGCTGAAGTGACTTGGTTTGTCGGCTAAGGTGCTCATGTTTATAAAATGGCATTTTGCGGTTAGATATATGCCACTGTCTAGATCCCAGGATCGCAAAGCATACACTTTTACCACAACGCTACCATGTCTTGATAGGTAAGTGCATGTATGTGTGAAATAGCGTGGGGGAGGGGGGGAAGTGGTATATATTGGGTAATTTAGATAGCGCTTGTTTGAAATTATTTTGAAACATTATCACTAAGCAGACATTTTTATTTGGGCCAGCCATTTTAGAAAAGAGAGGTGTTGTTCATCTCAGACCAGAGTTTTCTCTGAAGATTTACACAATATAGGGTAATTAGGGCGCTGAGTATTCCAAGATTTGATCGTAAATGACAAACTCAGTAAAGGAGGTACACATCAAGAAAGTGGCTGTTGATACACAAGCATCCAGGAAAAAATTGTTTTCTCAAAAAGAAATAAATTCCGGAATATGAAGTTGCTCTTTTCAGTGCCTACACACTGCGAATCACTTTTCCATAAGCAATTTGTAAACCATGAACGTTTTACCTGCCCAAGTTGGTCATACATGATATATGTTATGAGAATTTAGATTACTATTTTAATCAAAATCAATAGCCCAAGGATTGTAACAGCTCAAATAAATACTCGGCAGATTTTTTCGTCGTCTTCAGTCATTGTCAACGTTCGAGATTTTTCAGTTTCTGATCGGCCGTCATTCTTTTCGAGAAATTTCACATAATTTGGCACGAAAGAGCAGAATTTGCGTCTCTTTAGTGTAACTAATTAGAACCAAATCTTGTGTTACCGTGTCTTGGAATATCTTTGGAGACAAAGTCAATTGGTGAATAAAGAAGAAATGTTACTTGTAATCGCGAGTTATCATCTGAGGAAGCAGCCTGTCACAACAATTTATTTAGTCTTGCTTGGGTGGGAGTATAGATCATCTCATGTCAACATACACCTGTAATCAAACAATTGATTAAAACGACTGTTGTAACAAGCCGGAATATCGTTATATGAATCTCCACGCAAAGAGTAATTATAATGGGTACAAGGTGGATACAATATCTTCAAGAAATTTATGCGTTCGTGTTTCTATATAACTAAAGAATATCATTTCAGCTCCGTTCGCTGTGTTAAATATGAAGGGCGAGGGGTTTCAAAAAAAAATTTTTTTTTTTTTTTTACGCAATCATGTGTTATTACAACACATTGGTTTTGAGTATTGGTACCGTATGTTACTACTGTGAATATTAAATTTATTTAGTGCATAGCATAGCAAGAGAATCATTAGAACTTCATCCTACACTGACAAGATAACAAATGCTCAAGAGGTGAGTGGTGGATCTAAACGGCCACAGATAAGATTGCGCTGGCACACAGCAACGTCACAGATAACATTTATTTGAAGTGCAATTCACCTGAAAATGAAAGATAGAATCGCGATTAGGTTTATCCTACTTTTAGCTTTATAAGGCAGCATCTTAATATCAGGAGACGAATCGAGGAGCTGCCACGTTACGAGTGCATTTCAAAGGAAATCTAACCTTTGACCACGAAAAATTCAGTTCCTCACCTGCACCTCAGAAATCTTCTAAATGCTTCCTTCCCAGTGCAAAAATCCCCTCTGTTTTGGCATTGTCATTATACAAGGAAGTTCTCTTCAACAAAGTAACATCTTGACTCAAAATCAGTTTGCTTTCTGCGATTAGGGATCAGAGAAATCAGAAAATGTGAACCATTATTACAACAGAGCTAAAACGTTTCTAATAAGGTTGGCTACGGATGTGTTTTGATAACGTTCAGGCCTTATTGTTTGTAATAGTGATGAAATACGACACTGGAGAAAGAAAAGGAAACTTTTAATACAAATCTGACGCTGTTGCTTGTTCTGATCCAGCGTTAGCTGTTGCCAGAGTGGAAGAGGAACTTTTTAATTTCCTTAGTAGTTTTTATTTTTATTTTTTGCTAAACTTTCGGCGAAATTTTATGCAACACCCCAATCGTTCAGTTGCCTACAGCCGTTTGCAGGACTAACTTATTTACACACAGACTTACTTTCTCTGCTGGGGAAGGGGAAAATTTCATGCAGGAGAACGTAGGTCATATATACTCTTCATTAACGGAGGACATCTCAAGGAAGAAAAATTAAGGTCCTATTACTTTTCAATAGGTTACATATTAATTATAACATCTTTCTCTGGACATGTAAGGGCTTGAAAGATTTTTCCAACAAAATGTCAACCTCTACTTTATGAAGAGCATCTTGCTAGCACAAGCTAACCCATGTTTCTTTTTTTTTTTTTCTTTTTTTTTGTTATGGCTTTACGCATCGTCGACGTCGAGTTCATTAGAAGCGGGATGGGACTGGGAACAAGGAAAAGGAAGGAATTCGGCCATGGTTTTTTGAAGGAAGCATCCCGGCATTGGTCTGGAGTGATTTGGGGAAACCATGGAAAACCCAAATCTGGATGCCCCGATAGGGATTCGAACAGGCGTCCTCCCGAATGCGAGGTCAGAGCGTTAACCGCTGACCCACCACGCTCGATCTAATCCATGCTGACTGTGCGATTGGAGATATAGGTTTGAGTCACACACTGCTTACCAACAGTCTCCTGATAGGAGAACGGAGACCTGGGGACTGGTCCAAGGCACCTTCTAGCCCTCTGAGTTTCTAATGGACCCTAAATGTTGATGGGAATCCAGAACACATATTACGCAAAAATCATTGGACATATTATGATCGTCTCAAATTATGTAATGAAGCTTCTTCCTAGATAAAATTTTACAGATATATATAAAAAAAAAAAATCTGCCTCTAGATTTTCCATTGTGAACTGCTCAGGGAATAATTAGATTTGACAGTAATATTCTGCTAGTCGGAGCGTAGATTATTAGAAACCTGAATAAGGCAGTAGGTTAGACAACTTAAATAGGGGGATACGATGTTATGGAATTGTACGAACCCCGGATTATGAACACCCAGAAAACCGAAAAGTCAAAAGGTGTGAGCAAACGTTCTAACATTGAAATTTCGTAGCAGTAGTGTCCTTCGTTGAGTGAACAATGCTTGAAACGTCAGTAAATAGGTGGCTAACCTATTTCATTTGGCGACAACAAGAACTTTGGCCAGTGCTCGATATAAGACAGACGGAGCAAAAATCCCGTTAATGTTATACATATTGTGAACTTTTCAGAAAAAATCCCAAGGTTTTTTTTAAATATTAGAGAAGTAGCAAAAATTTTGTAATTTAGTGGAAATGATGTAAATTTCACAATTTTTTTTTGCAAAATTCCACACAAAATACTTCTAATCTCTAGCACTCGGTCATATTAACAACCACCAGTGTAGGGACTAAGCCTCGTTTTTCAACCGGACAACAGGAATCACCCTCTATAAAACTTGCATTCAACTGTATCAAGTCTGAGTCCTTAACTAGGCCGCAAATGTATACACGTGGTTTCGATACATACGTTCATAACTGAAGTGTCTGAGGTATGAAGCCTCCCCATAATATCGATTTAAGAGTATACCTGATAGAGCCGACACCAATATAACCAATGTTATCTGTATCAACAAGTTGAACAAGTTCTCCTAGATTCCCGGAGACCTAATCCCGCGAGTGAGGCTCAGTACGTTAGGTGCAGGAGGTACAACGGGACAGGGTAGAAGCCCAGGCATCCCGTACCGGCCGCCCCGACTGCGGTGTTCCGCAACCATCAAGGCGAATGCTGAAACATTCCCCAATCTCCATCTCATAAAGTACGCATTTCACAAACAAAAGATACTCTTACCCTCGCTGATCATAGTTACACATTTCACAAACATATGGCAACACTTCAATCTCCCCATTATTACTTAGTACTATCTGGCAGTAGACATAAAATGCTTGGCGTTTGCAAGAGCATGCGGCCGTAAAACCAAAGCTCCAAATTTAATGATGGCACCGACGAGTAAAGGCAGCCGACTCAAAAATGTTGGAAAAAAATGGTGAAAAAGAAGATTAGAGATCCCCTGGGATCTGATTGCCCTGACACGAGTCTACATCAGATGTAACTTGAATTTAATAAAAGTGGACATTTTTCAAGTAAGATGGTCACCAAGTGGCATTACTACCCAACAGAATAATTAACTTCCACAGTTTTAAATGAGAAAGCTGCTTACAAAATTAGCATAGCTTCCTCTTAGCAATGTTCCGAGTGACTCTTGTAGCTGCTATCAAAGTGACATATTTCAACGCGTCAAATGACGGGTTAAGGCGTTTGAGTACAGATCAGAAGGTCTCTGGTTCGAATCCCTGTCTCGGATGGGTTTATTAAAGGCCATTAACTCAACCTTCAGCTCTGACACAGCTTGCTGTGAAGTACGCCAGAACGCTTATGTGGTTCAGATTCCACGTTAAAATGTAGGTCCCCTATAACCGTACGACTACCGGGTTAGGTTAGGCATCTACGAGAGGGGCGGATTGCAGAGACCGTAAAGGCCGCCACACACGAGCAGTCCATCTGGCGCCAGGTCATTGCGCACCATTCCAAGACCAGGGGGTCACACACGACAGAGCCGCGCCAAGCCAGGCCAGTGCGTGCCTACAAATTTCGCCAGTCCGGCTCTGGCAGTGTAGGGGCTAGTACGCTGGCCCGGCATTTTAAGGGTCACCCGTTCGAATCCGCCCTGGGGTTTGGTTGGTTTTATTTTAGTGTTTTGTCTTCAAAAATGTGTCCCAAATTACATGAAAGAAGCCTGATACAATATTTAGTACAATATAAACTGGAGCTGATTAAATGGTCGCACAGACCGAAGGCCTTTTTTTCGCTAGGTTATGGATTTTTTTTTTTTTAAATCAGCAGTCACTAAAAACTGTTTTTTTTCGCTTTTAATTTTATTTTATAGGGAAAAAATTAAATGCTTCTTAAATTAATTCTTAAAAACAATTGTCTTAAACGATGAAAATTAGTAAGAACGTATAAAATTCAAAATACGTGGTGCTTGCTTTATAGAAATTAACATAATGCAAAAGATACTGTAATAAATTCAGGAACATACATGTTGTAATATATTCATTTTAGTGATGTTACCTGGAATCAAATTTAACACCGAGGTTATAATTGCATAAAGTCTATAAAATGGTTACATTTTACTGCTGACAAAAATGACTGAAACTACTGTTTATTAAAAACCGAACGAACACACTAGGGTGTATTTATAACCAAAACTGAAATATAGTAAGATTGCGTAATGTATCTTGAATTGTAAGAAAGAAGATCTTGAATTGTTTATTTAAAATCAATTATGTCTTTAGAAAGCCTATTCGGAAGTGCTCTAAAAGTCAGCATGTAGGATACGTTTACACAGTGAGCACGCAGGATGTGTTTACAAACACAATGATTTAAGTCTGACTTATACCACTTTGCTGATAAGCAAAGCACGTATTTCGTTCATCAGTAGAATTTCCAGTTCCTCCTGTTGGAAGCTGAATGAAAATCTTACTTTCTTCGTATTTTTTACCAACAGATTGAGAGATTGATTTATCTACATATGTATTTGGTGTCTTTTTTATTGAAAATGTGACTGACCTACACCATTGTGACTTAAAACCTTCCAAATCGAACTTATCTTCATGAGATAAAAACTTCGTAATCTTTATTTGAAGCCGTGGTCAAAGCTCATATTTACGATCTTTCAGAATTGTTTTTGGCGTTGCACTAATTCGCTATTAATACTGATTTTTTAAAAAAAAAAAAAAAAAAAATCTCTGTGTACAAGAATTAAAGGACTAGGGTGAAAACGACGAACAGATGAAATTCAATGAATTTATTAGCCGTTCTAAACTAACTATTGGGTTTAATCTATAGATATAATAAAACTATAAATGGGAAAGTCTGCACATATGAATATTCTTTAAAAAATGAGTTCGGGTACTATTAACGCGCTACAGGAAAGAAATGAGCAGTATTTTTTTAATTTGTGTCTGTCTGAAAATTATGAACAGGATTAAAGAAAAAAAAATTTGTTAGATTTTGACCGGGTTTCGTTTAATGTACAGTCCATGGTCCCGCGAGTAAAATAAGGCAAGTTTCATTTTGATGTGAAGTCGGAAAGCTGAGATATTTAAGACAAAAGTGTGTATAAATTAGTACCCACTTTTCGTTGCACGGATTATCCCACTCCAGTCGTGGTGGGGATAGTCTACCAGACCCTTGGCTACCTGGATCGGCTCGGTGGATTTTGGAGCGGCCGAAAATCCAGCAGGGCCTGCCGAGCCACGCCAGTCAGTCCGCGCCGCCCCACACACGACGAGTTTTGGATCGGCGCGAGGACATTTGGCCTGTTGGCTCGTCCGTGTGTAAGGCCGCCACACACGAGCAGTCCATCTGGCGCCAGGCCATTTCGCACCATTCCATTTAGACTCGGTCCAAACCAGGGGGTCACACACGACAGAGCTGCGCCAAGCCAGTGCGTGCCTACAAATTTCGCCAGTCCGGCTCTGGCAGTGTAGGGGCTAGCACGATTGCTCGGCATTTTAAGGGTTACCTATTCGACTCCACCCTGGGGCTTGTTTGGTTTTATTTTAGTGTGGTTTTTTTTTTCTTCGAAAATGTGTCCCAAAATTACATGAAAGAAGCCAAATACAATATTTAGTACAATATAAACTGGAGCTGGCTAAATGATCGTACAGACCGAAGGCCTTTTTTTTCGCAGGGAAAAAATTAAATGCTTCTTAAGTGAATTCTTAAAAACAATTGTCATAAACGAAGAAAATTAGTAAGAACGTATAAAATACAAAATGCGATGGTGTAAGTCAATTTTCCTTGCTTTATGGAAATTAACAGAATGCAAAAGATATTGTAATAAATTCTGGAACATAGATGTTGTAATATATTCATTTTAGTGATGTCACCTGGAATCAAATTTAACACCAAGGTTATAATTGAATCTATAATATAAAAATGAATCGCAAAATGTGTTGGTAAGCGCATAACTCGAGAACGGCTCGACCAATTCGGCTAATTCTTTTTTTTATATTTTCGTTACGGCACCGGGAAGGTTCTTATGGAGAAATAAAACGTAAAAATTAGAAGGAAAATAGTAAAAACCACACTTTTCTTTTCCGTCAATCAAAACAAAACAAAGGCGCGTTAGGATTATCTTTGGTATGACTTCATAGGCTCCGTGGATATTAATGTATGTCTGCGTGTGATCAGCAAAAATAATATCACTGACGTACGTGTTATCATTATTTCCTCTGTGCGTGGCATTTTCTTGGATGCTTTTAAATTTTCGCTTCTCTCGAAAACCAATTGTGTGTTTATTTGTTCAGTGTGTTTATATGTAGACCCATGCCGCCTACCACGAAAGTTTCGACTATGAAAATAGAATGCATCAGTTTAGAAGGAAGCAATACTAAGAATACCTAAAAAGCAAAATCGATTACTGGTATTTCAGTTGAGAAGCGATATGCATTATCGTCTGACGATCGATCCACACTTATCCTTTTCTTTTAAGAATGCAATGTTCTGGTAAGCCTTGTGGTGATGGGTTCCATTCGTTTTAAATTATGTTCAGGTAGAATTCACGATGATTGAATTGGCTGCAAGTAAAAATACTTTCTGTTCTGGTAAGCCTTGTGGTGATGGGTTCCATTCGTTTTAAATTATATTCAGGTTGAATTCACGATGATTGAATTGGCTGCAAGTAAAAATACTTTCTTACTTTTAAAATCTATATAAACAAAAATGAATCACCAAATGTGTTGCTATGCGCAAAACTCGAGAACGGCTCGACCAATTCGGCTAATTTTTTTCATATTTTTGTTAATTCACAATGAAGGTTTTTATGGAGAGAAAAAATGTAAAAATTGCGAGGAAAATAGTAAAATTCAACACTTTTCTTTATCCATACAAACCAGTCAATCAAAACAAAACAAAGGCACATTAGGATTATCTCTGGTATGCCTTCAAGTTGATTAGACTGTATGGATGGATATTAGTCTATGCCTGCCCAAAATAAAGTTGGAAGGAAAAAAAGGGTTTGCGTGCCATCAACGAAAATAATATTACTGCCCGTCAATCATAACAAAACAAAGGCGCTTTATGATTATCTTTGAAATTACAAAATGATCGATCTGAAGAAATGTTTTTAAAACAATTCATTGGCACTGGTAATGACAAAATCTCTGTAGACGTTTTGACTGGCTGCATTACATTTCCTGTCAATTTTTTGGTTGAACGAACGAGCTATATTATAGAGACAAAAACACGGATGTAAATGAAATTGCCGGTGAATTAAGGACATACAAATCAGTTGATTGTGCAACTAACCAAGATGATGTCGTCAACTATCCATCAGAATTTTTGAACTCACTGGATTTGCCAGGATTGCTGCCTCATAATCTTCAATTAAAAGTAGGATCGGTGGTCATAATATTGCGAAATATCAACCAACTGCGTCTTTGTAATGGCAAACGGCTAGCAGTGAAAAAATTACTGAACAATGTAATCGAAGCAACCATTCCAAGGGGAAAATATGAGGGAGAAGATGTGTTGATACCTCGCATCCCAATTGTACTAACTGACGTACCATTTGAATTTAAACGACTACAATTTCCAATGCTGCTTGCTTTCGCTATGACCATAAATAAGTCCCAGGGTGAGTCGTTGAGTGTTTGCGACGATAATCTTGAAAACCCATGCTTCTCTCATGGACAGTTGTATGTTGCCTGCTCCCGCGTTGGAAAACCGTCAGTTTTATTTGTTTACGCGCCAGGTAACCAAACAAAAAATATCGTGTACCACAAAGCATTACAATAAAAATATCATCACATTATTACTAACGTCATGCAGTGTACGAAATAGAAAACATATTTTTGTAAATAATCGTTGTTAATTATTGAGACATTAAATCAATAAATAAAGTGATCACTCTGTAACACGTTTTATTTATTTTTTCTATTGGACTACAATAGGACAATAACATTTGACAGAAAGAAATCTGTCGGGGCAGCTAGTAAAGTCTATAAAATGGTTACATTTTACTGCTGACAAAAATGACTGAAACTAGTGTTTATTAAAAAAACCGAACGAACATACTACTGTGTATGACTTACACCGGTGTATTTATAACCAAAACTGATATATAGTGAGATTGCGTAATGTATCTTGAATTTTAAGAAAGAAGATCTTGAATTGTTTCTTTAGAATCAATTATGCCTTTAGAAATCCTATTGGGAAGTGCGCTGTAAGTTAGCATGTAGGATACACAGTGAGCACGCAGGATGCGTTTACAATCACAATGATTTAAGTCTGATTTATACCACTTTGTTGATAAATAAAGCACGTATTTCGTTCATCAGTTGAATTTTCAGTTCCTCCTGTTGGAAGCTGAATGAAAATCTGACTTGCTTCATATTTTTTACTAACAGATTGAGAGATTGATTTATCTACATATGGTTTCGGTGTCTTTTTTTTTTATTAAAAATGTGACTGACCTACACCATTGTGACTTAAACCCTTCCAAATAGAACCTATCTCTGTGAGATAAAAACTCTTTATTTGAAGCCGCGGCCAAAGCTCATATTTTCGATTTTTCAGAATTGTTTTTGGTGTTGCACTAATTCGCTATTAATACTGATTTTTTTAAAAAATATCTGTGTACAAGAATGAAAGAACTAGGGTGAAAACGACGAACAGATGAAATTCAATGAATTTATTAGCCGTTCTAAACTAACTATTGGGTTTAATCTATAGATATAATAAAACTATAAACGGGAAAGTTGCAAATATTAGATATTCTTTAAAAAATGAGTTCGGGTAGTATTAACGTGCTACAGGAAAGAAATGAGCTGTATTTTTTAATTTGTGTCTGTCTGAAAATTATGAACAGGATTAAGAAAAATAAATATTTGTCAGATTTTGACCGAGTTTGGCTTAATGTACAGTCCGTGGTCCCGCGAGTAAAATAAGGCAAGTTTCATTTTGATGTGAATTTGGAAAGCTGAGATATTTAAGACAAAAGTGTCTGCAAATTAGTACCCACTTTTCGTTGCGCGGGTTATCCCACTCCAGTCGTGGTGGGGGTAGTCTACCAGACCCTCGGCTACTTGGCTCGGCGCGGTGGATTTTGGACTCGCCAAAAATCCAGCAGGGCCTGCCGAGCCACGCCAGTCCGTCCGCGCTGCCCCACACACGAGGAGTTTTGGATCGGCGCGAGGACATTTGGCCTGTTGGCTCGTCCGTGTGTGGCGGCCTTAAGGCCACCACACACGAGCAGTCCATCTGGCGCCAGGTCATTGCGCACCATTCCATTTAGACTCGGTCCAAACCAGGGGGTCACACACGACAGAGCCGCGCCAAGCCAGTGCGTGCCTACAAATTTCGCCAGTCCGGCTCTGGCAGTGTAGGGGCTAGTACGCTGGCCCGGCATTTTAAGGGTCACCCGTTCGAATCCGCCCTGGGGTTTGGTTGGTTTTATTTTAGTGGTTTTGTTTTGTCTTCAAAAATGTGTCCCAAATTACATGAAAGAAGCCTGATACAATATTTAGTACAATATAAACTGGAGCTGATTAAATGGTCGCACAGACCGAAGGCCTTTTTTTCGCTAGGTTATGGATTTTTTTTTTTTTAAATCAGCAGTCACTAAAAACTGTTTTTTTTCGCTTTTAATTTTATTTTATAGGGAAAAAATTAAATGCTTCTTAAATTAATTCTTAAAAACAATTGTCTTAAACGATGAAAATTAGTAAGAACGTATAAAATTCAAAATACGGTGGTGTAAGTCAAATTTCCTTGCTTTATAGAAATTAACATAATGCAAAAGATACTGTAATAAATTCAGGAACATACATGTTGTAATATATTCATTTTAGTGATGTTACCTGGAATCAAATTTAACACCGAGGTTATAATTGCATAAAGTCTATAAAATGGTTACATTTTACTGCTGACAAAAATGACTGAAACTACTGTTTATTAAAAAACCGAACGAACACACTAGGGTGTATTTATAACCAAAACTGAAATATAGTAAGATTGCGTAATGTATCTTGAATTGTAAGAAAGAAGATCTTGAATTGTTTATTTAAAATCAATTATGTCTTTAGAAAGCCTATTCGGAAGTGCTCTAAAAGTCAGCATGTAGGATACGTTTACACAGTGAGCACGCAGGATGTGTTTACAAACACAATGATTTAAGTCTGACTTATACCACTTTGCTGATAAGCAAAGCACGTATTTCGTTCATCAGTAGAATTTCCAGTTCCTCCTGTTGGAAGCTGAATGAAAATCTTACTTTCTTCGTATTTTTTACCAACAGATTGAGAGATTGATTTATCTACATATGTATTTGGTGTCTTTTTTATTGAAAATGTGACTGACCTACACCATTGTGACTTAAAACCTTCCAAATCGAACTTATCTTCATGAGATAAAAACTTCGTAATCTTTATTTGAAGCCGTGGTCAAAGCTCATATTTACGATCTTTCAGAATTGTTTTTGGCGTTGCACTAATTCGCTATTAATACTGATTTTTTTTAAAAAAAAATCTCTGTGTACAAGAATTAAAGGACTAGGGTGAAAACGACGAACAGATGAAATTCAATGAATTTATTAGCCGTTCTAAACTAACTATTGGGTTTAATCTATAGATATAATAAAACTATAAACGGGAAAGTCTGCACATATGAAATATTCTTTAAAAAATGAGTTCGGGTACTATTAACGCGCTACAGGAAAGAAATGAGCAGTATTTTTTTAATTTGTGTCTGTCTGAAAATTATGAACAGGATTAAAGAAAAAAAAATATTTGTTAGATTTTGACCGGGTTTCGTTTAATGTACAGTCCGTGGTCCCGCGAGTAAAATAAGGCAAGTTTCATTTTGATGTGAAGTCGGAAAGCTGAGATATTTAAGACAAAAGTGGTACCCACTTTTCGTTGCACGGGTTATCCCACTCCAGTCGTGGTGGGGATAGTCTACCAGACCCTTGGCTACCTGCGATGGCTCGGTGGATTTTGGAGAGGCCGAAAATCCAGCAGGGCCTGCCGAGCCACGCCAGTCAGTCCGCGCCGCCCCACACACGACGAGTTTTGGATCGGCGCGAGGACATTTGGCCTGTTGGCTCGTCCGTGTGTGGCGGCCTTAAGAAATCCTGTCACCAGGTCATTACCATAACGCGATATTGACCACAGGAACCTATAAGCACTTAAAATTAGAGCGCAGGGCCTGCAGAGAAAACGGTTACATTTCTGTATGGTAGACTCATCAGTCTCTGAAATCGTGGTTTTTATTAAATAGGAATGCGAGAAATAATTGGCAGTTTAACTACAGTTTTTTTTATTATTTAGCTGTTTTGTTATGGGTTCTGGAGCTTATTGGGCTTTTATATTTTAATTTTAAGATATTTTATTTAATAGAGTTTAATAAACTACCATATGCGAAACGTACTGTTAATAGCAAACAAAATGTTTTCCATGACAATCAGTTAAAAGTGCATTACGATAATTAACGATCAGTTGTAGTTTTTCCACCGGTTTGACTGTAGATGAAATGTTAGTTAGGAATTTCATATTCAAGCACGTGAAATGGAATACCTCTGTTTTTCTCTGACTTTAGTGTTCAATATGTTGATCAGCCGGTCCTGGCACGTAGGGGCTAACACGCTAGCCTCGCATCGTAAGAGTCGCGGGTTCAAGTCTGGCCTAAGGCATGGGTAGTATTGTATTCGTCTTTTGTTGTCCTCACTATAGTCCCCTCTAGTTATATAAGAAAAACATGAAATTATTGTTAGATGTATATAAATTGGAGATGGCTAAATGGTCACAGAGACCGATGGCCACATATATATGTTGAGCAGGACATACTTATTCACGAGCGGTCTGGTATTATCCCTCCACTGCCAACCTTTATTTCTAGGTGGTTCTAGTTTAACAGATCACCAGCTGTCTATGGACCGTGCAAGCTGTCTTCTGTATGTTAAGTATTGTGTTGTTTGGTAAATGTGTAGATAGTGGGTGCAAATCGATCGAATATCCCATTTTCGATAACTGGGACGGCCTGAGCGACAGATCCGAGACACGATTCAAACGTAAATCATTCAAAAAATAAAATTAAAATAATGCAGACCATAAATACGTAGGCTAATACAGAGACGTAATTATCGACTATTTGCACAGCTAGATTTTTATTTATAATTTATGTTTATTTCTTGAGGAGTTGTGCAGTTAGAGGTATTTTACATATGACGCTCTGTATATTCTGGTCAGAGAACAGGTTGGTGAGACCACTATTGAATGTTTAAACAAGATACAGGTTAACAATACGTTAATACCCAGTATACAGTATCTTCTCACCAGTTCGGTTATGCAAAAAAGGCTATTTTATGACTAATTGTGTGATGTTAACTGTTTATTCACTACTGTAAGTATCTTATTTAGCAGGTGTTTCCTAGAGTGTTAATTTTTCAACTTCTTATATTTATTGTCGACATAATCAGTAAAAAAAATTGTATTGATGCTAGACAAGATGTATATCACAGCCGATTAACAGGTTACAGTTTGCTCATTAAAACTGAAACCCCGTCCTACGGAGCCTGTTTGCTGTTTCTACTAGCCACAATAGGAAACTAGAAGCCAAAACAATAGACGTCAACAGGAATTTCCCTTAAAACATCAACATGATACCTCAAGTACAACTTGTGATTTCCATTGCATGTTGATATTTTCTTTAACTCAGTTCTGCAACAAATCGTCTCCCAATGACCTTGTTTTCTTGTTATTGGCGTTTGTCCTGTTTACAAAACATGGAGATCGTCCCAAGGTCGGTGCAGTCAATGTGACGTAACACCTTCTCCGTCAAGCAGAGTTAGCAGGAAAATTCCAATTCATTACCTGGAATACTGAGGTGTTTTTGGAAATGTCTGCTTAGCCAGAACGTAGACCCTGTTAAAGAAGAGAGTTTTCTGATAATTCGTTAAATCTGATAGTTTTGGTGTTCCGTACCTCTGAATAACAAACGGAACACTCATTAATCACTTGCTTGTCCATCACAGCCTTACAGCTTCTGATCCCTTTAATTTAAAAATTTGTAAGTATGCTTCAGTTTACTTTTCATCATCTCAAACACGACTATAACTCAGGGAGATAACATTAATTACAGAAGGTTTAATGGGACTGAAGGAAAAATTTTTTAGATAATTTTTATTGGTATCAAATAAAATTTGGCCATCCTCTGATTCAGCATTTGTTTAGATTTTTTAATATTTGATTGTGATTTGAACTAGGTTTTGGCGTAAAAAAATTGATTTTCTCCTTTATTTCCGCAACTAGTAATCTGAAACAGCTTTCATTATTTTTAGAGCTACCTAGTCTCCTGAAGATTACGGATAACCTATAGGGATAGTTCCGAAGCTTTTAACTTTTTCAAAATAAAAACTTAAAATAAATGAGTAACTTTACAAATGTGATTCTTTGGGACTTTTTTTTCGATAAAAACCATATACGGCCTTTGATAAAACTTACATGAATCGAATATTAAAAATGTTATAAAAAGACATATTTTAAAAAATTTCTAGGATCCAATATAATTTTTTCAACTGTCTTTTTATGTGTTTGACTTATATAAACAATTTGAAAGACAATTATAGAAACTAATAATGAACTAGATATAAAAATAACTTATCACTGAACTTTTTTAAAAGTTTTTGCTTCACAATTTTTAGTGAATTCACCTTAATACATAATGTAAGTACAAAACACACATCGCGCGAGAGTATTAGATTTTGAACAGTAACTTTGTTTAACTCTTGCTTACAGAACTGACTCTATAGGTCGACCCGCCATCGTGCAGACTGAAATAATTTTATTCTTTTTCAGCCGAAAATAGTAGCGAAATGATTTGAAAATGAGCTTGTAAATGTTAGGTAAATTATCCAAGGTTTGTCGTATCTATTTTAATGAGCTTAATCTCTTCCTTAGGGCTTCGCGGCTCGTCAGGTAGAAGGTAATTAGACACGGAGAGGTTTGGGAGCAAGAAACAGGAAGGAAATCGGTTATTGGCTTTGCATTCGCCTGGAGTGATATCGAAAAAATCATGGAATACCGAAATGTGGATGGCCGGCCGGGAGATCGAACTTTGGTTATCTCGAATGCCAGACCTGAATGTTACCGCTCACACATCATGCTCGATTCACTAGAGATGATGTGGCTATTGCACGGAAAAGAAAGCAAATATGGTTATTAACAGTAGCTTGCAGAAATAAACCTAACAAATTTTAAACTGCTAGTTTAAGTGTCTACAAACATAAAGGCTGACCAGCCACACGCCCGCCGGTCACGAAGTTTTAATTTGCCCGCCAATAGCAGCGGTCGAGAATATACTAGCTCAGAAACCTCTCCAAAGTACTCAATGATGTATTTTACTTTTGGATTATAATTTTAAAAAAAACCTCTGCAAAGGTCTAATTGACGGTTTTTACTTTGTGATTGTAATTAAACTGTGTTACTTTCTTTGTTATATTTAAATATCTACTTTAACTATAGACAAGTATTATGTGGCCCGTAGGCTAACTTGGAATCGAAATTGTTTCCATACATTCGCTAAGAAACCAGTAAACAGATACCAGCACGACATCGTTAGTCAGCGATTTACAAACTATGCGAGGCGTCTCCTTGGGAAGGCGCAGATTGGAGCAAAGAAAAGCGTGAATAGCTTAATGGAATTGTAATTTTTATAGCATATCTTGTCCAAATAAAAATATATGCATATTAATAAACTTTCGTAACATAATATCGAACTGTATTGTCTAAAATTTTATATAACAATTTTCAATTGTACCTATATTTTATGTTTGTTTATGAAGTATAGGGAACGCACCAAGGTTAAATTTAATTCTGAAGACAAACGTAGTAATATAAAGTTTCCAGCATCTTATACGTCGTAAGTGATGCTAGAATCTATTATGCTGGACTAACATATGCTTAAAGAAGCAAATCTTAGAACTACTGTCACGAATCGCTTGTTAATAAACTGAAAAATGATAGCTGAACCTAATTGAAGAAAGGAAATAAGTAGTGTTATGATGGGTGGACCTGCCAGTTTTTTAACACTATCCGCAAAGGAGGGGGGGGGGGGTTATATAAACCTATATATAATGAGTGTCCACTATAGACTAAAAATCTACTGGATCGATTCACGAGCGTTTTTTTTAATTTTTTTTTTTTTTTTTTTTTTTTTTTTTTTTTTTTTTTTTTTTTAATGGTCGGTGTTGTGTGGAGAAGGTTTAAAGATCTGAGGTCTTCGAACAGACTTATACAAAGAAAAAAGTAAAAATAAAAAACAAAATAGATTGCTTCTATGTATCTATGAAGGGTAATAATCGTATGTGTGTCTGCTATGCGTGTTAAATTACAGATCGATCCTTCTGCAGTACATTTTCCTATAATATTATTGCACATTGGAAATGGAAAAATTATTTAATGGACTGTTTCATGTTCCGGTGTAGGAAAATCAAGGTATTTCTTTGTAAACCTATATATGCTAAATGGAATCCCTCAAGACATCGTATTCGAAAAGAATTGCAATGAATTTTAAATTGAATAAAACCGTATTTACAATTCATGTTATCCAAAACATAAAAATAATAATGTATATATAAATATCTAATTTTAACAGAAGTTAATGAAAAACTTTTAGTTACGTTCATTTAATCTATATGTATACTCGAATTCAGCAATAGAAATGTCGAGTCAGCTAGAAGTATAATATTAATATGTGTTGCATAGTTTTTGGATGCGGGGGCTAGTTACGTAGGTTCACTTACACTTACCGCACATAGCGTTTATACACCTGGCCGACAGGAAGAATACTATCCATCCTCCCACTGCTTATCCTCCCTCCATCCAGACAAACAGAAGAGGATATCATTTTACGTCCCGTACATTATGTCAAACTGTTGTAAAATACATTGATAAATTTGAAAACTATTGTCAAGTAATACAACAACTATTGTTATTCTGAGAGTCCTCGTTGTACAGGCACACGCCTTCCAGTTACCGTTCGTAAAAGAGAATGCTAGTCATTTCTGTTGGATTACCTAGTAGATTGCTGACCTGACCAGGTAATCGAACACGAATTCCTCCGAAATGTTGCTGCCCGCAGCCCGATATTGCCTGACTACCAAGGGTGGGGTCAATTGGCATTTATCTGAATTAACTCCCTTGTCTGAACATACAATTTACCTAGGAATTAGGACGGTTAAATATACATTCTCCACAGTAATACTTACTTTGAGAATGCCTGACTTATATGCGGTGTTCCTTTGAAATTCCCGAACGGACTGTGAATTTGAACGCTCGTCTATCCGGTTTCGGGATAGGTTTCTGACACCGACCTCCGTATAGAGAGCTAGATGACCTAGGTCCAGCAGATTTCTTTTAATTATTAAAATAAAATCTGCCTCGAGAGGTAGCCATTCTGAGTCGTCGAGGCCATTTGGTCACTTGCACCGTTAGTAACCGCAAATCCAGTAGTTTTCTTTTCTTTTAGTAGTGACTATATTTTCATCGAGCTTATGTTTGTTAGAGTTTTGTGATGAAACTATGCGGATTGTAGCTAATGAGTTAGGCACAGTGTTCAGCCTCCACTCATACTAGGTGGTCTGCGATCGAACAATCTAAACGGAAGCTCTGCAGTGTTCCGATTTTCGGTAAAGTCAAATCTACATGTTGAACTAGTAATGCGATTTCCGAGTAAGCTTTTTTTTTTTAACTGCTTAACGTCTCTTAACAGCGAGGTCTTTAGAGACGGTAAAGGATGGGGGGCAAGGAATGGGAGGAAATTCGGCCATGGCCTTTTGAAGGAAGCATCCCGGCATTAGCCTGGAGTGATTTGGGAAACCATGGAAAACCCAAATCTGGATGCCCGGACGGGGATTCGAACCGCCGTCCTCCCGAATGCGAGGCCAGAACGCTAACCGTTACACCGCCCCGCTCGGTCTCCGTGTAAACATTCTGCAACTAAGTTTCCCACCTCCATAAAACGTCCCTAGACAGCTTATGTTGACAAAGTATGACCTCCACTTGAGTAATTCGAACAAATCTGTGATCGTGGCGTGTCAAGAGTCTAATGTTCTTTTAGAATTCGATATAACGTCTCTCTTGCATTGAAATGTCAAGATATCTGGCGCATTTAGTCTCCCTCATAAACCTTGTAGAAGCAGTGATTTAATGTTTGTAGATTCTGTAATTTCATATTCTCGTTTAAGGATAGGTCCTTCTGTGTATGAGTGATATTAAATGCTCTGGTTATGGCATCCAAAAATGTATTATGTTCATTGTCCTGCTAATTTTGATACTGTTCAATAAATCAAATGTTAACATAATTTTACCATCATTTAATGAGATACTGTTCTCCCGCTTGATCTTCCAATATCTACATACTTTAATAAAATCTGGGGTTGATAAGGTTAACAACACTAACCATGATACTGAAATCAGAACTTCATGCGGATGAAATTAGTTCCATATTTATAGCAATCTACGTTGCCTATACCAGGCATAACGTATTTTAAATTTATTTTCAATTTCCTTTGTTTTCAGTGACGCCATATTAATGATGTTATTGTTTTAGACGCATGAAAGTAGCTCCAACTGTCTGTAAACTAAAACCGTAATATGTATAATATTGACCGTTATTTTATAACAATTCTGTTTAGTTAAGCAACGGCGAATAAATGACTTGGTGGAATACTTCTTTCAACCCATTATTATAATGACTAGCATTTGCCCGCTGCTTCACGCGCGCGTGCCTTGGCAGATGTAGAAATTATTTACCGATTTTATTCTCTTATCAGACATTAACGTGGAAAGGCATGAACTGTTAATGTATTCTGAATAGTTTCGTTTTGTTTCGGTTAATACGTTAGGTTCGGTTTTCATACTGATGTCAGAGAGTTGTTTTATTCATATTTTAACATGATGCAATTGATTCAATAGTAGAAAAGGTTCCTGAAAAATTAACAGTGTAATTCGTGGTTGTAATTATTGTGCGAAGTATGAACATTTATTGTTTAGAAAGGCTTTCACGGTTCAAACGACGTTCTTTCTTCTGTGCGCTTTCAGAAGCTATGGATTTAGCGTATCGAACCCGGTTATAGGTCAATCGCTTTTCTCGGTGCAGGTTACTTTCATTTGCTCTAGCTATTTCATCTAGTTCTCTTTGACGTTGCAGACGATGTTGTCGGTCTATTTCACTCTCATTTAGCCGAATATTATTTCTGAAAGCAATATTTAACTCAGCTAAAACATAATATTTTTAAATACTGATATGGAGGATTCCACGTTAACCGTGGTACCGAAAATTTAAATGGATATATAACAGTTGTAACGTTAAGAAAGCTGTTATTATAATCATTATGTGTAATTTTTTTTGGCGATTTTATGTGTAAACTTTGCCTGGGATTATATAGCTAGGTATAAGCTTTGTTAAGGATGTATCTGTGGATTTAATGAAAAATATTCTTTCCATGATACTTAACTAAAAAAAGTTTATTTTTAAATGTGGATACCGAGGATTGCAACATAACCGCGGTGCCATAAATTTATGTAAATATAGCAGTAATCTACGACTTAGTCCTCTTGGAAGTGTGCTGAAATATAAAAATTCGTTACCAATAATCACAGCATCTCAATTTTTCTGATTTATTTATTTTTTGTTGTTTTTTATTTTTTGTTGTTTGGATATTGGTTTTATTTTATGTTGATACACCATCAATTATTCCTGCTTTAAAATAGAAATTTACCTGAATTGGAGCTACTCTTGATTTCATCGTCGTATCATTACTGTCATTATTTCAGTCAGATATAATTAATCCAAAAATGTCGAGATGTGATCATGGTACAGTTTATGTAGTAAAATTATTTCTGAGTGGCAACATTATCGCAAGTTGTGAATCGCTTGAAATGCAACCTGACAGCTGATATGATGCTTTGTTATAGGCCTAAGAGACGATGCCTGCAGCTTTATAATCTACGCGGTGTAGCATTAGGATATGAAACATTTTTAATTTAAGTTTCTTTCAATATAGCCGTATTTTCTATGTAATTATTTCAGTCGCATGTAAGTACCTGGCGAAACAACCGCCTGGACCAGATGACAATTGACTCGTTTTGTTTAGCATCAGGCATAACGGGTTTAGTTTTAAAATTTACGCGGTGTAGAATAGAATTTTAGGATGCCTAGTTATATTTGAAATAAAAATTCGTTACCAATAATCACAGCATCTCAATTTTTTCTGATTTATTTATTTTTTGCTGTTTGGATATTGGTTTTTATTTTATGTTGATACACCATCAATTATTCCTGCTTTAAAATAGAAATTTACGTGAATTGGAGTTAATCTTGGTTTCAAACCGTCGTATCATTATTGTCATTATTTCAGTCAGATATAATTAATTCAAAAATGTCAAAATGGATCACGGTACAGTATATGTACTAATGTGCATGTAACTCAAGCAATTATTTCTGAGTGGCAAAATTGTCGCAAGTTATAAATCGATTGAAATGCAACCTGGACAGTGATGACAGCTGATATGCTTTGTTATAGGCCAAAGGGACGATTCTTTAAGCTTTATAATTTACGCGGTGGAGCATTAGGATCTGAAAATTTTTTTATTTGAGTTTCTTTCAATATATCCGTATTTTCTATGTAATTATTTGAGTCGCATGTACCTGAATTTTCGGATGCCTAGTTATATTTGCACGTTATAGCCACGAGACATATTAATCGAATAAAGTACTTCCAAATATGTGCAATTCCGCACAAGTCATTATGAAAGAAGTATGTTTTATTACTTGCTGATATTTATAATAGCTGTTTTTCAGACATCGCTCTTCGAGAAAAAACTGAATTTCGTATTAAGTATTGGCTTATTGTGGCTGTATTGTACAGAATTCACGTAGCAATTTTGTTCCAGAGACAAACTGTATAACAGTCTACCAGAGACAATACGTCTTCAATATTTGTAATACAACTTTTTCGTAATTCAACAGACCTGTTACGATTCAAGTAAATGCTGATTATACTTGATTCACGTATTCTTTTTATTTTGAAGTACTGCGGTCCAGAAAAATGAATCGCAGAAGTAAAAAAAAAAAAAAAGAAAAAAAAAAGGAAATCCTAAATTTTGTCAGGTCTCTTTATGAAAGGAGTGACCGTCTGAATGTGTATAATTATCTGTGGTCTACAGTTTCACATTTCTGAAGTTTTTTACTGACTTTCTTCTTCCCATGGTACATATTAGTCGTTAGCTACTTCTGCAGATGTTGATCAGCAACATTAGCTTTAAAAATTTGGAAACACCATGCAAATTGATGCTGTAGTTTTTGCGTTATTAGAGATCAAGCCTCACTACAAACGCAGCTTGCTTACAGATTTATAATAGTATAGAAGTATAGATGAACTAAAAACTCCCAAGCACAGTACATTACAGCCACGTCTGCCTCTTTTCATTATGTTGTACTCATTACATTTTGGGTAGCTTTTTTTTTTTTTAGTCTAGTAAAATGTTCGTTAACTTGAACCATACATCTCACATATTGGATTTGATAGGCCATAAAGTACTGTTTATTTGAGAATAATAACCGACAATTACTAATAGCGGTTTAACTAAATTTGTTACATTGCTGCCATATTAGAGCTGCGAGTTATGACCGACTTGAGTACAAACCAGGTTGCTGCTTGCATTCCAGCCTTATTCATTATGATGTTTTGTCGTTGCTCCTAACGATATGGCCTGGCATTGGAAAAGTCCCGAGTCTCAGCCTGCATTCAACGCGAACACAGTAATACACTACAGACTAGTATATTAGCAAGATCTGCGAGACATTCATTTCTTCGCCTTAGCATAAATTGTATTTAATTACGTTGCAATAAATTACCAAATGTGAACGACAACATGGCAGGGACAGCGACAATATAGATCGATGATTACGAAGACGTGTTCCACTTGACACCATCTCGCGACATCATGATGGTTATTTCCGAAGTTCTATGGACACTCCTGCGAACAAGAGAGCAAAACGAGAGGAAGGATAAGGGATTTACTCCGCCTGCCTGTTTGACAACTCCCACATTCTATTTGCGTTTAGTGGTCATCAGATCTTCCTTTTCAATAAAATCCCGTGAATTATCAGCCAAGACCGTGGCATTTGTTGAGCGCCCATTCTGTATACTTCCAATCAATTGATGGGTTGCAAACCACAATGGTACGTACAAGTGACAATGTGATCTAAGTGAATCAAAAGAGAAGCCCTGTACTTTATCGAGCCAAAAAGATACAAGCTTATTTTATATACCAAGCCATCCAACTTTCGGTTGGAATAGCTGCATCTCTTATACAATGGCTCTATCCTGTTCCGACCATAGAGGTACAAGTGACAAAATGGTTAAGCGATGTTCTAAGAGAATATTAAAAATTACCAAGAAATAACTAGTTGCGTGGAACATAGTGGTGATTATGTGGAGGGTACATTTCGTGTGTAAATAATAGCATAGCATTTTTGTAAAACATTAGTTGAAAAGTTGTTAGTTTATGATAAATACAGAGCCTTACTTTTCATACTATTTATATTGAATTTTCGTGTCGACTTCTGTATGTGACAAAAATGATTAAAAATGGTTTCCTGAAGATAGAATGATGATTTATTTTAAAATAAACTAATCATTACATCAGAGCAATATTTTTAATTGTGTTTAATTGATTTTGTTTATATGCCACTTGTGTCTATAAAAAACCGTTTTAATCAAATAATTTATTTCGAAACTTGTACCACTATGATTCTCAACCAGTAAATTTATCTAACCATCCCGCATATCGCCTCTGGCAACTTGCCGACATATTCATGAAACCTCCGTTTTCTCAAGGTTCCTGCTGATTCCAGTAAGAACAGCAGGGAGTTTTTTTTTCACTAATTCAGGTTCAGTGTTAATCAAGCAGGCTCCATTCCAAACCTTGCGTAACTATGACCACGGCTCCGCACTGCTTTCAGAGTGCTGTTTACGGCATTCCTCTTCAAAATCAATTAAATCACTGGCAGCTACTCACTATTTGGCGGCTTAGCACTTTGTGTAATTTATTTTGGATGTCGCTTTATTCCAGTTAAGAGTCGCTTTCATCGACTTCAACGACTGAAGAGACTGAATTATCTTAAAAGTGGTGCTAGAAAGTAATATTTAAATCGAATGATAAGGTGCTGAATGAGTGTTTTCCGAAATTGGATAAATTTGCAAAATGCTGAGAAAGAGGCAGAACAGTCCTACGTGATTGGTGAACGCCTTAGCAGAGAGTGCAGTTATAGGCAAGAAACGTAGAGAAAGACAACGATTAGACCATCTGGAACTAATGACTGAGGATTTACGAGAGCTTTTGATGGGCCTGTACGTCGTACACACGAAAACCCAATACTTAGATCAAAGAAAGTTGTGTAAACATTAGTTCTAATCTAATTTGTTTCAGTCTGACATACAGTCAATCCGTTGTAACTAACAACTTCTCAGTGACATGTTTCCAATGCACAAAAGACAGCTCACAGCCTTCTATCTGCATTTTTCTCACAGGTTCCTACTCGATTTATATCCAGAGAACTATCGTCAAGGCAACTGTACAATTTTCAAGAAACATTTCATCTTGTATCAACCTAAGTGAACGTCCATAAACTACGTGGCTCAATTTTGGCCTCCCTTGAATCCCGTCCCCCCTCCGTCCCACAGAGCCTGACATGGTTTCTACCTCGAGTCCCCCTCCTCCAGCTATCAATTAAATCGCAGTGCAGTACTGATGACACTGATTCCTGTTCTTTATGACAAACGATATCACACTGAAAGGCGGAGACCTTTGGATTGGTACACAGACGCTTGATGATAAAAGAGCTGGAATGGAATTCAATGGAAAACAGGAGGAGGGTGAAGAGGGTCATAGTAGTCTACAAGGCGTATATTGGTGATGAGGCATGGAAAGATATTGGTGAAAGAATTAAAAGCAATGCATGGAAGGGAAAAGATGACCATGACCATAAGCTGTCACTCGATTTCAGGCACAAGGGTGTAGGAAGATTCTCCTTTTTAGGTAAGGGGGTCAGGGATTGGAATAAGTTACCAAGGGAAATGATGAGTAATTTACCAAAAACTTTGAAAGAATTTAAGTTGAAATTTGTGGGAGGGCAAATGTAGGTGGGTCCGGAAAAGGGGGAATATGGGTGTGTAGAGCGTGCGCTCCATTACAATAAGATTAAATTAAATTTATGTCTCATTTTGTCAGTCACCTGCGAACCTTTGCACTGTTACGATAAACTAAACTAAACTAAACTAAAAGCGTATATGTGGCATAAGCACACAAGAGTCTCTAATCACCTACCTTCCTGGAAGATTTTATTGGAACTTCTTTATTCTCTGTCTCACCAAATGAAATAAAATGTTTTCTACTAAAATCTAATACTTTTAAATCCAGACCGAAAGGGTTTTTACTCCTGTAACCTTTTCACTTCGTGATAGAATTTTCTTCTTAGGATCTTAATACCTAAGGATGACTGAGAAAATAGTGTACGTTCTTGGGGTGCAGAAGAGGCTGTGACGAAGTTATTCACATTCGCTAAAATATTGAATTAATTTCTGTTTAAAAATACAGCTTTCGAATATGGCAATGAATCTGGAATATTATATATTGGTACTTAACATGACGTGGTTTGTAATCTTATATATATATAAAAATAGACGTGTTTTTTCCTATATTTCACTTTTCAGCCACCACTACCTAGCACAGATCACTGATGTTTGTGGGTGGAAGTAGCATGGAGTTTCCTGTCATGCACAACGTTGGCCGAATGCCGATAGATGTGGGGATGTGGGAGATATAATGATTCAAGTTGGTCAGTGCAGGGTGTTTTCATATTTCGACCAAAAATTCGTATCTCCGTATAATTCTCTTTCCTGCCACAACTACATAACATAGACCTTTGGTGTTAGTGTGTGATAGTAGAATCGTCTTTCCTGTCGTGCACTATGGTTGTTAGATGTCGGTAGCTATGGGGGTGTAGGAGATATGGGGGTTGAAAGTGGTCGACCTGTGGCAATTTCATACTTCTGCCAAAGACAAAAGTATCATGGTGTATCACTTTTCAGCGAAAACTATAGATCACAGATAACTGGCGTTTGTGTGTAGTAGTAGCACAGAGCCACCTTTCGATCACAACAGCGGCCGAATTTCAGAAATTGTGGTACTGTGGTAGATATGGTGGTTGTAAGTGGCCGACCAAGGATATTTTCATATTTCGACTGTCTCCGCATATGTCACTTTTCTGCCACAACTACATAGCATAGAGCATTGGTGTTTGTCTTTGGTAGTAGAATCGTATCTCATGTAGTGCACTATGGTTGTTAGATGTCGGTAGCTATGGGGGTGTGGGAGATATGGGGGTTGAAAGTGGTCGACCTGTGGCAATTTCATACTTCTGCCAAAGACAAAAGTGTCATGGTGTATCACTTTTCAGCGAAAACTATAGATCACAGATAACTGGCGTTTGTGTGGAGTAGTAGCACAGAGTCACCTTTCGATCACAACAGCGGCCGAATTTAAGAAATTGTGGTACTGTGGTAGATATGGTGGTTGTAAGTGGCCGACCAAGGATATTTTCATATTTCGACTGTCTCCGCATATGTCACTTTTCTGCCACAACTACATAGCATAGAGCATTGGTGTTTGTGTTTGGTAGTAGAATCGTATCTCATGTAGTGCACTATGGTTGTTAGATGTCGGTAGCTATGGGGGTGTGGGAGAAATGGGGGTTGAAAGTGGTCGACCTGTGGCAATTTCATACTTCTGCCAAAGACAAAAGTGTCATGGTGTATCACTTTTCAGCGAAAACTATAGATCACAGATCTCTGGCGTTTGTGTGTAGTAGTAGCACAGAGTCACCTTTCGATCACAACAGCGGCTGAATTTCAGAAACAGTGGTACTGTGGTAGATATGGTGGTTGTAAGTGGCCGACCAAGGATATTTTCATATTTCGACTGTCTCCGCATATGTCACTTTTCTGCCACAACTACATAGCATAGAGCATTGGTGTTTGTGTTTGGTAGTATAATCGTATCTCATGTAGTGCACTATGGTTGTTAGATGTCGGTAGCTATGGGGGTGTGGGAGAAATGGGGGTTGAAAGTGGTCGACCTGTTGCAGTTTCATACTTCTGCCAAAGACAAAAGTGTCATGGTGTATCACTTTTCAGCGAAAACTATAGATCACAGATAACTGGCGTTTGTGTGTAGTAGTAGCACAGAGTTACCTTTCGATCACAACAGCGGCTGAATTTCAGAAACTGTTTTACTGCGGTAGATATGGTGGTTGTAAGTGGCTGACCAAGGATACTTTCGTATTTCGACTGTCTCCGCATATGTCACTTTTCTGCCACAACTACATAGCATAGAGCATTGGTGTTTGTGTTTGGTATTAGAATCGTATCTCATGTAGTGCACTATGGTTGTTAGAGGTCGGTAGCTATGGGGGTGTGGGAGATATGGGGGTTGAATGTGGTCGACCTGTGGCAATTTCATACTTCTGCCAATGACAAAAGTGTCATGGTGTATCACTTTTCAGCGAAAACTATAGATCACAGATCTCTGGCGTTTGTGTGTAGTTGTAGCACAGAGTCACCTTTCGATCACAACAGCGGCCGAATTTCAGAAACAGTGGTACTGTGGTAGATATGGTGGTTGTAAGTGGCCGACCAAGGATATTTTCATATTTCGACTGTCTCCGCATATGTCACTTTTCTGCCACAACTACATAGCATAGAGCATTGGTGTTTGTGTTTGGTAGTAGAATCGTATCTCATGTAGTGCACTATGGTTGTTAGATGTCGGTAGCTATGGGGGTGTGGGAGAAATGGGGGTTGAAAGTGGTCGACCTGTGGCAATTTCATACTTCTGCCAAAGACAAAAGTGTCATGGTGTATCACTTTTCAGCGTAAACTATAGATCACAGATCTCTGGCGTTTGTGTGTAGTAGTAGCAGCACAGAGTCACCTTTCGATCACAACAGCGGCCGAATTTCAGAAATTGTGGTACTGTGGTAGATATGGTGGTTGTAAGTGGCCGACCAAGTATATTTTCATATTTCGACTGTCTCCGCATATGTCACTTTTCTGCCACAACTACATAGCATAGAGCATTGGTGTTTGTGTTTGGTAGTAGAATCGTATCTCATGTAGTGCACTATGGTTGTTAGATGTCGGTAGCTATGGGGGTGTGGGAGAAATGGGGGTTGAAAGTGGTCGACCTGTGGCAATTTCATACTTCTGCCAAAGACAAAAGTGTCATGGTGTATCACTTTTCAGCGTAAACTATAGATCACAGATCTCTGGCGTTTGTGTGTAGTAGTAGCACAGAGTCACCTTTCGATCACAACAGCGGCCGAATTTCAGAAACTGTTTTACTGCGGTAGATATGGTGGTTGTAAGTGGCTGACTAAGGATACTTTCGCATTTCGACTGTCTCCGCATATGTCACTTTTCTGCCACAACTACATAGCATAGAGCATTGGTGTTTGTCTTTGGTAGTAGAATCGTATCTCATGTAGTGCACTATGGTTGTTAGATGTCGGTAGCTATGGGGGTGTGGGAGAAATGGGGGTTGAAAGTGGTCGACCTGTTGCAGTTTCATACTTCTGCCAAAGACAAAAGTGTGATGGTGTATCACTTTTCAGCGAAAACTATAGCTCACAGATAACTGGCGTTTGTGTGTAGTAGTAGCACAGAGTCACCTTTCGATCACAACAGCGGCCGAATTTCAGAAACTGTGGTACTGCGGTAGATATGGTGGTTGTAAGTGACTGACCAAGGATACTTTCGTATTTCGACTGTCTCCGCATATGTCACTTTTCTGCCACAACTACATAGCATAGAGCATTGGTGTTTGTGTTTGGCTGTAGAATCATATCCCATGTAGTGCACTATGGTTGTTAGATGTCGGTAGCTATGGGGGTGTGGGAGAAATGGGGGTTGAAAGTGGTCGACCTGTGGCAGTTTCATACTTCTGCCAAAGACAAAAGTGTCATGGTGTATCACTTTTCATCGAAAACTCTCGATCACAGATCTCTGGCGTTTGTGTGTGGTAGTAACACAGAGTCACCTTTCGATCACAACAGCGGCCGAATTTCAGAAACTGTGGTACTCTGGTAGATATGGTGGTTGTAAGTGGCCGGTGAAGGATATTTTCATATTTCGACTGTCTCCGCAGATTTCTCCTTTATGCCACGACTACATAGCATAGAGTTTTGGTGTTGATGTGTGATAGTAGAATCGTGTCTGTTGTCGTACACTATGGTTGTTAGATGTCTGTAGCTATGGGGGTGTGGAAGATATGGGGGATGAAAATGGTCGACCTGTGGCAATTTCAAATTTCTGCCAAAGACGCATGTGTCACGGTGTATCACTTTTAAGTGAAAACTATCAATCGCAGATCACTGACGTTTGTGTGTAGTAGTAACCCAGAGTCTCCCATCGATCACAACGTTGGCCGAAATTCGGTAACTGTGGGATTTTGTGAGATATGGTGTTTGAAATTGGTCGATCATGTAAATTTTCGTATTTCATCCAAAGACTTGTGTGTATCTGTAAATTTTACTTTGTTGCCGGAACTACATAGCGCATAAGACTGGTATTTATGTGTGGTAATAGTATCGAGTCTCCCATCGTGCACTATGGTGGTTAGATGTCTATAGCTGTCAATATGAATTCGTTACAATCACGAACGAAGTCGTGGGTACCAGCTAGTTCAATAATAAAAAAGAATATTCATTGTCTCCCGTCAAGCACTGTCGATTTCATGTATTAACTGCAATTGTGAATAATGCTCCTTTTCGCCGTGTCTGTAAATTGTGGGCAGTAGAACGTCGGAATCGGTGCAAATATTGGGCAGGTATAACAGCCCCCACCACGCTTGGGTTGTGAGCTTATGTCGCTGTGCGCTTATATCGTACATTCGTTGTGATATGGCAACCTTATTCGGTTTCTTACCCTCGTTCCTGACTTTTTGATGATTATATACTACGGCATGAAATAGGTTTAGCTTCTTTGTACAACTTCATGAGACTACCTGTAAGACAATACAAACAATGTTAGATGGAGTGAAATGGTACGATTCAGGGCAGGGGCGGATCCAGGGTGGGGCTAGGGGGCTGAACTCCCCCCTCCCAAAAGTATATAGGTCCATCGCCGACATTGTAATTTTGGAGACCTTCTTTTTTTTTAGCTCTACAGATTTGAGGCCCGAGGAGACTATAAATACTACCTTTTGCCCGACTCAAGCCCCCCCCCCCCCAAAGCTAAAATCCACTCAAGCCCAACCCCCCCCAAACCAAAGTCCGCTCAAGCCCTCCCCAAACCAAAATCCTGGATCCGCCCCTGATTCAGGGTATTTTGGCAAGAACAGACACTGCCGTGATCGCGAGAGAGAACTTCCTACCGTAAATCACCCTGGCGGGAAGGTTGCACAGCGGGAGTGCGCTGCAGTTTGGCATAAGGACTTCTTTTAAAAGGCCAGCCTCTCGAAAGGAATGTTTATCGAATGGGCAGAGCACCGTAAGCCGAGGTGCTTGTCCAATCAACAAGCTGAGAGATTTAGCGCTTTGACAGTGATGTATATTGGGAATTGTGTCATATGAAGCACTTTGTTTTAAATTGTGAGTTCCACGGAACGATTCCCAGGAAAGAGGCAGAGTTTTCTATAGAAAATGAGAAAAGTGTGTATGTACTGAAAGAACTGTAAAACCAGTAGGAAAAACAGGAGATTGTTGTCAGAAAACTTTTTCTTCTGGTCCCTATCCGTTACGGATATCGGCAACCTTCGTCGCTGTCTTATCTCTGCTAGTTGACACTTGGATTAGCTCTGTAGTTGTCTTGGAGGTCCATGTTCCCAGAACAGACTGCAGGCTATTGTTCCTCACGATATGGCCGAGGTACTGCAGCTTCCGTGTTTTTATGGCGGTCAATATTTCCATATTCTTTTTCATTTTGCGGAGCACTTCAGCATTTGTGGTGTTGTCTGTCCATCGTATCCTCAACGTTCTTAGATACAGCTACATTTCAAAAGCTTCTAACTTTTTACTGATTGTTTCCGTTAATGACCACGTTTCAACGCCATAGAGGAGGACAGAGAAAACATAGCAGTGCAGGAGTCCCATCTTCGTGGTAATTGCTAAATTATGACTTTTAATAAGATTGTTCATTTCATTGAAAGTAAACTAATAGTTTACAATTTTTCTGTTTTTCATCGCAAACCACGGACGTCGGTTGACTCGGGACTGAGATGATTGTCTGCGCTGGTGTAGACTGGCGAGAGATAATTTCCTCTCCAATAATCGGACGTGGTGGGACATTTTGATGTTAGCTTCGCAAATGAGAGGTTTTGCTTTGTGGTGAATAGTTCTGTGTGATCGTCTGATGCGATTCGTGTCGCTTACGCACTTACATTTCGTGTGCGATCATCTGCGGCGTCAGGCTTCAACATTCTGCAAACATGACAACGAGACGAAATGTATAGTGCCATTGTATCGACGCATCCGCCATTGGCCTCTGGCTTAGAAGTCTACTGCAACGCTGTAGGCCTTCATTCAAGACGGAATTAGACTCACAGCGTCCTGATTGACTAACGTCATCTAACAATCTCATTGCTCGAACTTAACGAACACTTTGACCTGTTAATGGAATATTAAGCTATTTACCATTTCAATTATTCATTAATTAAATATTCATTTACATCTTGTCTGAAGAATTTTAATATTGATTGAGAATTAATTGGGGCTTGATTCATTCCAATATTATTACTATTCCGACCCACTCCTAGTATTAATTGTTTTGATGCATGTTTTATGTAAATTATGAATAAGCTAGCCCCAAAGCCCGTAAAAAATGATGGGTTTAACGGAGTGGTATTGTAATTTATTTCTCTGCAGTTGCTTAACTAAATAGAATTGTTAAATTAAGCTCATTGTAATTTATCGTCCCTTGAGCTGTAGCAAAAAGCTTCAGTTGTCAATTTTGTCCAGGTTGCATTTCAACCTAACCACAATCTCCGCAAATATTGCCGCTAGAAAATTCAATCATGCGCGAATTAATACATTCCCTGCATCGCATGTCACTGTCATCATGAATCGTGATATAAACTTTATCCCAAATCTTCACAGGTCCTTACACTGTTCTTTATTACCTGTGATGAAGATCGATGTTTTAACGGCTGCCACAGCTTACATCGGCTGAAATAATGACCCCAGTGAAAACGAAGGATGCTAAAAATGAATCTTAACAACTTACGCCATGCCAAGTGATATTCAATTATTGTGGTTTAGGCCACATATATCGCGATCAATTTGGATCTTCTTTCATTCAAACCATTTAATGATTTCAGTATTAAAAAAAAAACCTAATAATTATGTCAATTTAAACGATATACATACTTTTCTTTGAGTGTTTTGACAATTCATTTCTTAGCAATTGCTTAAATAAATAGAATTGTTATAAAATAAAATTCAACGTAATTCCTCGTGCGTTGCACTGTAGAAAAAGGTTTCCGTTTCCATACGGGTCCATGTTGAATTTCAACCTAACCACATACTACTAGGCTAAACTTGCCGCAAGAAAAACAATACTTCAATCTCACGCATATTAATAATTGTACTGTATTGCATTTTAGTGGCAATAATGCATCGCTTATAAATTTGATCAAAGATCTTCAAAGGATTTTACACCTTTGTATTTTGTTATACGTCATTCAGACCGATATTACAACGATTGATTGGATGACACAATTACATGTTGCTGAAATAATAGCCTCAGTAATATTGCTAAGTGAAAACGAAGAAAATTAAAATAAATCTTATAATCTTACATTATGCCACGTAATATTTGTTTTAATTGTAGTGTAGGTTGCTCAGATCGCGATCAGTGTGCAACTATTTCCGTTTAAACGATTTAATAATTTAAATAGTAGGCCACAGTTTAAATTATTTTGAATAAAAAAATAATTAAATTACCCATGCCCTCTGCTCTAACGTCAAATGCCAGTTGTGGTTCTTACCCATGCTAAGTAACAATCTAATCAAAACTTTCGCTAACATTGATCCTCGAAACTAATGGCTTCTATCTTAAATATCTCTGGACAAAGAATTTAAGGAATACTTCTATATATCAAAAGAATATTACGTAAATATAAGAATCTAATGATTTATAATGCAATACATACTTTTATGTCAATGATCTGTCAGTTGATTTATTCACAGATGCTTAGGAATGTTATTAAATAAGGAGCATAACCCAGAACAATGGCGTTAAGCGTGACGTCATCGAGTGACGTCATGGCGTGACAAGTGACCTCATAGATGATCAAGAGTTGCTTATTATATAGATAGATACCTTGTTAAATTGCTAATAACCTCTGGCGCCCTGCGTATAAATAAGTTATAACTATTCATTAATTGCGTAGAAGCCTCTAAATATCGTACTAGCAACCAGGAGCGTTACAGCACCATTTCTAAAACTTAATTGTATTACTCATCGCTTCTTAGCTGTCAAACAAATATTGTAACATTGGAATATGCTTCTGCATCATACCAGCATTATTTGGTGGGGTTGATCTAGAATTAACTTCCAAATAGACATTGTAAGATCGGATCATGGTACTACAACATTTTAGCTGTAACTACTAGTGTTGAATGAGAATCAGTAAATGTGTCTACTGCTTGTTAGAAATGTTGACAATTTAATCTCCACGAAAATTTACTGCACTATTGCTGTCAGATCACACGCGTTTACATGGCCAGATTATTAGCTCTAGAGTTGTTTGATGTGGCCTAGATTGCGTGACAGGTGCGGATGTCCCGTTTGGCACACGCAGCAAGCAACGTTCCGCTTATCTTGCTGGCCAAACTTGTTTCGTAACTGGGGACCTCATAGGAGGGAAACAGGTCGCGGAGGTTCTCTCTGCTTGCTGGCTCCCATTGTCTCATCTGTCACTTGACTCGCCAGTCGGAATGAACAATGGCCACTGTGAAGGGAGGGAAACACTTCGTGAGTCATATGCTGGATGCATGTTTCTTTCTCAATCCAGCTCACATTATGACAGGCTATTAACCGATAATATAATGGAACTCTGCCCTGTTATTAAAGATTTTATCAACAATTAATAAATGTTATACCAAAAAAAATTGGTGAATCAGGAAAGATGATATGCTTTTCGGAACATCTAATACGCTCAAATTATGTAGCACGACGAAGAAATAAAGCTTGCAAGTTCGGTAGTTAACAATGTCGAACACTAAAGTAGAAGTAATCAATGCAACATCATGCGATTTGTTGCAGTGATTACTGGGCAGGACAGATTGTGTATTAAATGAAATTCATTGCCAATTTTTTTTAAATTAAATTCTTTAAAAAATTAATCTTTAAAAAACATAAACTGTTAATTTTTAAATCCTTTGCATTACCTGTTTAACAAAAAAGTCTAGTTTTTTCTAGAATTTTTCAGAAAAAGAATTTTCACCAAATATTTATCATCCAATTCATGAAAATTTCTATCGAATGAAATTATGATTTTTGTATATAAAAAACGACATATGATGAAGTACTAAGTTTGTTAAAATTATTCATTTAGTTATTTTACGAAAAACAAAGATCGTTATAGTTTTCCTGAAATATTTATGAGACTTCGTATCAATGTAAATTTTGAAAATAGGGAGGAAATAGATTTCTATGCGGTTTGTCGTTAAAAACTCATACCACTCGAAGAATAAAAAGAATATTACCAAAAATTTTAAGAATCATCGTGTTATTATGTTTCATTTGATATCTATGAATATTATCTGAAAAGAAATTTTTCCTTCAATCCCGCACCTAACCCCCTATAATTATTTTCATCGCTATAATTTTTCCAAAATTTTGCATTATAATTTTGTTAAAGTAAGTAAACATTTAAATACTGTGAATCACAAATTTTTAAGATAGTGAGTTCAGACGTTATGACGCTTTGACCAACAGGCACAGACAAATTAATGATTCCATAAGGTCTTCCATTCAGAAGGTCCGATTCTAACGGTGAAGAGTTGATGTTAACGCGGTTCCGATGGCTGCTAGGACTCAGGGCGTCACAACATGAGAGACGTTGACTTGCCTGCCATACACTGAGGGCGCCAAGTGGTTAGTCTGACGTTTAAAAAAAGACCAGACGAGAGTGAACTTTTTTATAGAACCCGCAACACCCGTCCATTTATACTGTTTACGCGGGACTTTGCCAAACCCGCCGACATTGATGTGAAGAGTGGAGGAATATAGTTCGATGGTCAGCTCATAGATGGCGTGGATGGTCACTGTGTGGCGGGGTAGCGCAACAGAGCCGGGTAGGGCCGGCCTGCTGGTGTTTCCAGTGTCCGCCTAGCGGTCCGTGGGAGAGGAGGCGTTGGTAGACAGCGTTAGTGGTGTCACATGATACGACACATACCAAGCCTACATGCTAACTATTCTGCCTAGTGAAAGACTCCATCAAAATTAATGGTCTCGAACTGAGCTTACTACAGTGGCGGTGTTGGATAACAGTTTTGACAGGGCATCAACAACGTGTTACTTGTCTCATTTATTTCACGTAATCGTAAGAAACCTTTTTCGTTCGATCTCTACTTGACCTCTCACAACTTACAGTTCATGCATTTGTAGAAACTACTGCTCTGTAAGCATGGTCGGCAGCGCTAAAGCAATAAATTCTGATACTAGCAAGTTTCAAGTATAAGTATCGAATTCATTCTAATTTTCTTCGCTAAAGTGAAAGTCTCCGGTTCGATTGCCACTATGGACTGGAATTTTTACAGGTCTCTGTTCTGACTTTTACCTCTATATTTTTAGGGATTTATGCCTCATCGACATAGATGTCATTAGAGGCGAGAGAGGATGGGGTGCAAGGAATTTGAAGGAATTCGGCTACGGCAATTTTTGAAGAAATCATCCCGGCATTCGTCAAGAGATTTCCAGAAACCTCGGAAAATCGAAATCTGGCTGGCCAAATGGCGATTTGAACCCCCGTCCTTGTGCATGCCAGGCCCGAGCCATTCAGCTCAATCACAGATCTTGGTCTTTGCCTTTAACAAACTTTGCTTTACTTATGGGAAGTACGCAGGAATTATTTCATGGTTCGGATCCCCTTAACAAATGTACTGACCGTCATAACTATGTCACACTGGCTTAGTATGGTTCTTGCGAGTGTCGCTGGTTCGAATCCAGCCTTGGTCAGGGGTGCTTTTAATTAAGTGTTTCGTGTATCCTGTATTTTCTCTTTTAGTCAACTAGAACTAGGCGACACATGCGTTGAGGGAACCATAATACTGGAGTTGGCTGTATGCCGTGGTAACCAAAAGCCGTATTAAGGAAAAAGAAAGTTTCCTTCAGAAAAGTTTAACTAACCTTCGGGATGTGGACTAATTAAAGTTTTTTATCCAGCGGTTCCTACATAGAACTTGTAAGCCGCAAACTCGAATTTCGCCACTAGGCACCCGAAAGCAGCAACCTTAATGCGTTCTGACTACATACTTACAAGGACTCGAGTCCTTGACTTTTGTTTTAGACCACATCTGCATAACAGTACCGCCTGAGTCCGTTCATAACATTAAAAGCATTGCCTTGGTAAGAATGTTTGCCAGTGTTGAGCTTTTTTCGTCTATCATTTCTCGGGGTCAAAAAAATATTGCAAGACTCATTCTTTACGATGTACGTGGACAATCCATCGACCGCCTCCTCTAATGCATGGGTGTGTTACATTCCACAAAATTCTTGCACTGCACGGCAAATAAGTTAACAAACTGGATTTGATAACAAACCTGCGATTTCTAGATTTGAACGTCTGAGTTACTTTGGGTGATGATTAAGTTCTCAGAGAAAGATGATTCAGTTCTCAGAGAAAGATGATTCAGCTGTCAGAGAAATGTCAGTATAGCGTGAAGCTTTACAACAGAAAATATTAATATATGATTTGAATTATTATTTCAATTTCTGGAGGGTGTAAACACCTTGCAGTAAACGTAGATATTTTTTAGTTTTTTATTTACTTATCTCTTTATTTATTTTAGTAGAAAGAAATATTCATTTTAGCGGTGCGTAACAGGATAAATTAGAACGTGAATAAACAGCTAGGCAGTAAAAGGTCTTACAAACGGGTATGTTTTCAAAATTCTGGGGTTTAGAAATTTAAAGTATGCATCAACTGTATTATAAGCCATTCTGTTGTCAATCATTTTTTTTAATTAACTTTTATAAGAGTTCTGAACAAAAACGAGAGCAAACAAATTTTAAAAAATGAAGGGGAAATTCTTTCTCGATTAGAATAATGCCTCCATAAAAACTCTTCAAATTATCAGCGCATTCGTTAAGCTCGAGATTTTATGGTTGTAAACAATTTTTTGAAAAAACTGTATACTGCAGTTCGCATTAGGAGCACAATACTGGTCCACAGCAGATTATTGATAATTCTTCCACAAAGAAGTGGCCGTGGAAAATTCCTTTCAATAACACCGTTACTAAACGGTACGCCGCCGTCATGAGGAGCAAACACGCAGCACATGATAATTTAAACAACTTTTTCTGTCCAAATTCCCGCACTGAGAAAATTACTTTTTATGTCCTTTGATTTTGGCAACCACACAATGTAATTTGTACTCCTGTCATTGCAGTTAATTATGATTCGTCATTCTACTCATAGTACTGGG
Source organism: Vandiemenella viatica (assembly GCA_031002005.1). Taxonomy (NCBI): domain Eukaryota; kingdom Metazoa; phylum Arthropoda; class Insecta; order Orthoptera; family Morabidae; genus Vandiemenella; species Vandiemenella viatica. Next base: position 370,229,004 of record JARYHS010013630.1, read on the forward strand.
AAGAGGACAACTGATTGATTCAAACGACCGGCCCCGACTTTCTAACTGTCTCACCGCTTGAGGAACTTTGCAGTGACGTTCTTCCTAGCAGTACAAGTGTTTGTGGTTCCTGCTGCCTGCAAGGTCAGCGCTCCTGATAACTTTCCCGCGTTGCAGCATCGAAATGTGAGAACTACGTCACTCAGGCCAGATGAGGTCAGTTTGAGTCGTCCTGGTAGAAACTGGCGTCATCTGCCTTCACTGTTCATTTCGTGCTTTCCATAACTTGCACAACGACCAGAAATTTTTGTTTCATTGAAAGTTAACTACGTGGTGGGGGAGCGGTAATGATCTGGTCTCTCATTCGGGATGACGCAGATTCGAATCCCCGTTCGGCCAATCAGACCTCTGTTTTCCATGGTTTCCCATAAAGTACTCCAGGCCGTTGCTGAAATGGTTCCTTCAAAAAGCTATGACCGAATTCCTTCCCGCTTCTAGTTCCCAATACTTTCCCGCCTCTAGTGACTTCGACGTAGACAAAGCGTAAAGCTATAAGCAAAAAAAAAAAAAAAAAAATGTATTGGGAAATTTTAATTTCAGTTATGAATAGTATGAGAGTATTAGCGACATTAAAAATTAACAGTATTAAAAATACAACTTCATTTTTCAATGTAACACCTACATTATATTCATCTTAAAGTTACTCGAGATTAAAAACCGAGCGTGTTGGTGAGCGTAAACGTTCTGGCCTCGCCTACGAGAGGATGTGGGTTCGAATACCCGTACGGGATTCCAGATTTGGGTTTTCCATGGTTTCCCCAAATCCTTCAAAAGGCCATGGTCAAATTCCCTTCCCGTTGATTGTCCCCAATCCCATCCCGCCTCTAATGACCTCTATGTCGACGAGGCATAAAGCCATAATTTTAAAAAAATCTATATTAAATCAGTAGAAATGAAATTAAACACTACGTAAAAATTATCTTGTTGATACTTGAAGTTGAACTAAACCGTAGTATGAAATAAGTGATGCAGCTGAGTATAGATATTCAACAAGTGCGAAAAGTTCAAAAGAGTGAAAACAAATACAGAAACTTCAACACGTGGCAAGTAAGCGGAATTTTATGAATTCGGAACAATATCTGTGTCACTCTATACCGGAAAGCTAGCAAATTAATCGAAAACAACAATTTTAATAAATATTGATACAGCGAAAATAGCCCCTGTAAACGAAACAACACGCTTCTTAGTTTTCATAGTATTCGCTTGATAGTGATATCTTTGGCTGATGATCATTGGGAAATGCGTAGAACCTGTATTAGCTCCACTCTTTAAGGGCATCGAGCTGGCTTCCCGCGCTGTGGGTCGGCGATTCAATACCGTTCTATGCTCGGTGTGCTTTTAATAAGTGTTGTCTTTATCTTCCTTGTAAGAAACGCTTAGAGATGAACGATACGCGGATGCTGCTAATATTAATTATAACAGATATAACACTATGTAGCTCAATAGACTAAATATCATAATTTCTTAGAAACAAATAAATAAATGAAGAAAGGCCTAGTATAGTTGAAGCCTGTGAATGGATTGATGTAGTAATTCCGTTGCGACGTAGCAAAGTTGAATATGAATAGTTTGTTGTTACACTCTCCAGAGTTCTGGCTGTGAACCTAAAGCGAAACACCCGTTGTGATTTCAGTTTACGTCGTGCATTTACCTTGGACCATTCTAAGATAATTGTTGCGCCGTAATTTGATGACAGATCCTTATGTAACGCGACGAGACAAATCGATATTGAAGAATAAAATTTTTCGTTATCTCGCTTACCTCTCGAGATATCGAATGTCAAAAATAGTTCGTTATGCCTTTAAATATGTTTTTTTTTTTCAAGTCCTGGCCGTATTTTAAACTAACAATAAACGCTATGATGAAAACAAAACAATTATTGCATATGTACAGCGTGTAGTTCCGTGTGGTTTAGGAGAAAGGTTTCTTCTGGTCCAGTCCGCATTTCAACCTGATCACCTCAACTTTGACACACGATATTTCACGTCCAGTGAATAGTTAGATGCTTGTGGCCTTGACAAAAAATTTACTATGATCCAGGCCACACATCAGCCTAAACATCTCAGTTTTCCGATACCATGTCTCTAGAACTACCCGAGATTCAGAAAAAAAATATATTCTTCACTTGTCTCGACGAGTTACTTTTTTTTTTAAACTGCTTAACGTCTCTTAACAGCGAGGTCTTTAGAGACGGGAAAGGATGGGGGGCAAGGAATGGGAAGGAATTCGGCCATGGCCTTTTGAAGGTAAAATCCCGGCATTTGTCTGGAGTGATTTGGAAACCATGGAAAACCCAAATTTGGATGCCCGGACGGCGATTCTAACCGCCGTCCTCCTGAATGCGAGGCCAGAACTCTAACCGTTACACCACCACGCTCGATCCGACGAGTTACACAAGAAACGATCATCAAATTACGACGCCAAGATTATCTTAGAATCCACTAGCCTTGTATCAACGCTCATATTAAGTGTTCTGGCTACGCGTATGGGGAAGTATCAAAACAATTCGAGTTTACAAAGAAGATGTTGCTATTCATAGTGGTGAGCAAAACTCACAAAACCTCGGCAGTTTACTCCATGTTACAATAGTTGGTCACAGGCCCATATCCTTCACTCCACAGAAAGCAGTAGAAGTGTTTGGTTCTACATGCGTATTACATACAAGATTGTCTGTCTCTGCATTCGATAGCGTTGCAATAAGCAGTATTTCCGCAGAAATGTTTTATATCGAAATATCAGTGGACTTTTCGGGTTTATATTTCTGAGAAAACTTTTTCCTAGTTACTCACTGTCCTCTTGATTCTCCACGATACTTTTAAGAATCTTATCTTAGTCCGCTTATTCCACGAAGTTCATTTCAACTCTAACAAACAGAAAACTATATTCGAAGTAGCATATACTTAAAAACACTAATTCGTATCAGATCAAAATTATGGTTTGTTATTAATCTTCCTTTCCAGGAGGTAGAGCGAAATACAATATGTTGGATTCGTATTCAGACGAATTCGTGGATTTTTCCTGGAAGCTGGTAGTCCAGGAACTAGCCTACTGTCAGTTGAGTGTAAGGGAGGCAACGAAGGTATTACTGTCACGTAAACAAAGTGGAGCGTAGTGTAGAGCGCACCACCTGTATTCATAAAATCGACTGCGAAGCTCTTCCTTCGATTTTGCTAACTCACGGGCTTGAAAAGGAAGCCATTCTTATTCGATGCTGATGTTAAACAATTGTAAATGAACAACGTGGAAGATATGACCTGATAGTGAAGACACATCTTCTTTAATGAATCGGAGTCCTGGTCTTACATACAAATAATATGTTTATTGTTTATCCCTAATGAACTAAAATCGTAGTTTATGCATTTGCCGACAATTTCGCAATGATTTGGAAAAAAATGTTTATTACTGTAGGAAATTGAATCAGATGTTAATTAAATATGAGAATATAGGACTTAAATTTAGAACTTTATAAATTTACATCAGTAACTGCTGTAATAATTTTAATAGTAACAATTGGCCGTATAGCAATCAGATAAAGAAAGGTCAAGTAAGTGTTATATTCGAAGTCTATTGTCATGTCAATACAAACATGGTGTTAGTAAAAATACAAAAATCTCAACTGTTGATGCTTAGCAAAGAATGGTTAATTCCACTGATTCGTTTTGGAGCATAAGAAAAGTTGCCTTACGCAGTTAACGAACGTCGAGTGGTGATTCAGATGGGAGACATTAAACGGCTGTGAATATATGAATTGCATAGATGTACTGGAATGATGTTTATGAGGTGGAGATTAGCTGCAATATCGCCATGTGGAAAATAGCCTAAAACCAAGCTGAGGCGCATGGTGATGTCTAGTATTAAACCTTTCTCAGCAGCCAGAAGCAAGTCTATGACTAGAGCATAATCACTAGAAATACTGGTGAGCAGGTGATAAAGAGAAATATGTTAAAAAATGGTTTACACACAAAATTAAGAAAGAAGACATACAGGTACATAAACCTGTTTCGGGTAAAGGAGGACTTGGCTAAAGATGTTTACCTTCAGTTAATACAGCAATTGCTACACCACCAACTTTTATTTTCTCGTATTTCGGATTTTTCTTATCATCTGTCGTAAAGTATTGAGAATTACGATATGGGCTGGAGTTCCAGGGTCAACAAATGTTAATGATCTCCCTCCATACATGGAACTCAGCACCTCTGACTCATTTCCTGTGGTATGGAGCAAGCCTACTTCTTCCCCCATCTGTCATTGACATCTGCTGACCTGTAGCCGTCGTGAGTCACAGACTTTTACTTAAACGCATCATCAAACTTGAGGTTAATCTAGATATGGATGCGCATACAAGGACGTCACTAAGCAAGAAGTACCGAGCGTGGTGGTGTAACGGCTAGCGTTCTGGCCTCGCATTCGGGAGGACGGCGGTTCGAATCCCCGTCCGGGCATCCAGATTTGGGTTTGCCATGGTTTCCCCAAATCACTCCAGGTGAATGCTGGAATGCTTCCTTCAAAAGACCATGGCCAAATTCCTTCCCATTCCTTGCCCCCCATCCTTTCCCGTCTCTAAAGACCTAGTTGTTATAGGAGACGTTAAAAAGTAAAAAAAAAAAACAAGAAGTGGCTTCTGCTCAGTAATGCCTGTTCCACAATGCTAAAAAAAAAAATGGCAATCGCGATCAAATTTATTTAATATGTTTCAGTGGAACTCCAGATTTTAAAGATTTCATCAAACCATTGTTACTGTAATCGCCGTGTGGTTTTCAGCAGCATTTCTCCATATTAATACTAAATTTTACATTTAGAAAAGTGGTTATATGGAATCAAAAATATTTGATTCTATTATAAGTTTGTGAGCAACATTTGTGGGTTCCGGAGGATCTAGTTACAAATATTGGACGATAGTGCTTTAAACTCACTTTAAAACCATGGCATTAAGTTTTCGCAACACGGGTCATGGCCGATTTCCTTCTAGTTCATGCCTGGAATTTATTAAATACCAGCTCTAAAAGTCCTTCAGTCGACGGGTAGTAAATAATAAATTGATTAAAAGCGTCAGTTGTTTAAGCCGATCAATCTCAAACTACATTGCCAATCGTAAAAATGATTTGTTAAGAAGGCAGCTTTCCTCGAGACGTTTACAGCAGATTCCTATTATTTGTTTAGGGTTTTACACCTGATCGAAGTCGAGGTCATTAGAGACTGGAGAGGACGTGGGAGAGGGGACAAAGAATTGAAAGGAAATCGGTCATGGCTTTTTGAAACAACCATCCCGGCATTAATCTAGAGTGATTCCAGGAAACCATGGAAATCCGAAATTTGCCTGGCCGGACTGGGATTAAAACCCGCATCCCGATACCGCTCGCACAGCAGGCGGTAGGAGATAACGCTGAAACGATTAACATTTGCGAGCCACCAAGGCACTGTTAGGTGGTCAAGACAAAATAGAGTATGTGACGTCACCAGCAGCAGTTATTTTGCTTTAAGCAGCTGGACACTGGGTAATAGTAATAGCGGAAAAAACTTCTACCTTTCATAGAGATTCAATCCATTCCACAGGGGCTTTCACCGCAATCTGGCCGCCAATGCTTTATCAAACAAAGTGAATGCAGTAAAGATTCAATAACAGAGCGTCGTAGCAAAATGTGTTTCCATTTAGAACAAAACGCAGTTTGCAAGTAAGGGAGCGTGAATAAACCACGTAGCTCCATTTTTGCCTCCTGTTGAACCTCCCCTCCCCCCCCACGTAGCCCAGAGCCCTACGTGGGTTTTGCCTCTATCCCCCCCACCCCCTTCCCACATAGCACGTAGCTTTTTTCGCTTTTGATTCCAGAAGACATTTTTGTACTGTTTTCTCTGTCAGACTACTGTAAATTACATACGGAGATAATTAACTGAGGGAAATAAATATTCACACGCTGTTGTGTGTTCTGCACCTCATTTTAACTGAAAAATTGTATGAAAGGAAAGCAACGTGGCCTGCCTCGGAACCCCCCCCCCCCCCCACGAGCCCAGGGTAGCCTTCCAACCAACCCCCTCTCCCCCACCCCTGGACTGAGCCACGTAGTTTGTGCACGCTCCCTAAGTTCTAACGTCCTAAAACTCTAGGTTACAATGTAATATCCTGCAGCACGTGTTCTGGGTCATATTCCACCCAGACACAACGCATTTGAAGTAACAATGAAAGTCTCACTTGTGGGTAACGCATCTTTCGCGAACGGTGCAGACTTTTGAAATTGTCCGCCAACCGATGAAACCTTGCGAATAATAAAACAATTTAATGGTACATTGTGTTGGCTGTGTAGTAGAACGAACAGCTGCGAGCTACAATTTGTTAATCTCAGACGCAGCTTGTAACGTCACGCTATACCTACCTAATTAAAGGAAATTATTGGTATTTAATAATTTGCATTAATTTGCATCAATAATTATTTCCATTATTTATGGATGAAAGAGTTGTTTGATTTGATTTTTTTGACGGAGGTAAATCTAAAAAGATGTCATAACCTGACCATTTACTACACAAAAACACATGACCGACAGACAGGAGATGCATTTACTTTCAAGATCCATAAACAATCAAAATATATAAAAACAGGAACTCTGTTCTGCAGTTGTTAAAATATTATACCAATCAATATTGTAATGTAAAAAGAAAAACAGCTAAAGTATTGGACGCTTATTTCAAGTGGACATCTCGATTCCAACCCGCCTCCTCCACGGATTCGCACATCAAATCCCGCATTTACTGTACTCTCGACATTGTTGACTCCTGCCCCTCCTGATTCTTCTGCGGTCCTCTTGTAGCCGCCAATCAAGATCTGACGTCGTTTGGCAGCCCTGGTTTGGCTCCATCAGTAAACAAAATGGTAAATAAATAGTGCGTTTTTAAAACCATTATTCTATTGGGTGACTCATATATTCTCTCACGAGCGTTTTGAAATGTCCCAGTATACGTTTGTTATGACTGGCTGGGTGAATCATATGGCTGCGGTAATATTCGTTCCAATTCTGGAAGAGCTTCATCTCTGTCGTACTTATTCGTTGTCTCTGTCTTGCATCGTAGGTGGGTGAAAGCCCTGCCGTAACTCTGTATAACTAACAGTTTGAGATGAATGTATGAATCCACTACAGCGACCCCTAGCGGTTTAACGGTTACCACCCCAGTTGTAAACAAACCCCCATTCGGCTCGTATTGTATCTGTCCAAGACGAAGCTCATCGCCCCCATCTTCTCTGAGCAATACCGAGGCAGGAAGTGAGCTCCAGGAATTCCCTGCTCCGTTAGAGCGGTGAACTTGCCAAGATCAATTCCTTGCCGAGTGGGAAATATTTCGACACACTCTGACTGCAAACGTACGCCGCTAATCGTACCGTACTGCACAATTCATTGCACTGCACATCTCAGACAATTAATAAAATAGATGTATGGTTGGAATACCAATACAAGCTCAAATCTTGTACCAACCTGGCAGCATTGGATTCCATTGTTATTACTCGGTTCGGATGCTTAGTGGCGACAGCATGTGATGCATGCCAAAAGAATATCTACGAATGATGAATGAGTAATTACAACTATCCTGAAATTGGTGCACTGGGGATGCTAAATACTCGTTCTGTCTAGTTTATTTTATCCTGACAAATTTTCAGAAATCACTCATCAGTTTATTAAATGTTTTAATGATGGCCAAGTCAAACTTAACTAAAAGGGAAATTTTATCGATTCAAGAGTTGCTTTTTTTTATTGGATTTTCGGCTCATCGAAACTAGAGAATTGTTATTGTATATAATAATTGGTAAGGTTCCAGAGCATAAATTACAGTACTACTTAATATGTTTCTTAAGAAGCAAAATTCAAGCGTTATATCACAACAGATTTGTGGATGACACGTAATTTCCTAAATCGTCGGTTTTAGTGAATCTCGCGTAGCGCACATATTAGGTCTCATGTTTCACTCGAAAAAGTAATAGGGGCACTTCGTTTTTTGTAAAATAAATAACACGCAAATTTTCAGTACCGGATTAGTCACGTAGCAGGAGTTAGCAAATGCTACGAGCCTCGCGCCTTCTGGGGGGCCTCGCGTCTCCTAGGGGCCCTGCGCCTAGGAGTCTCTGGAGCCTCCCCGTCAGGTTAGATGGGCGACCTTTCATATATATATATATATATATATATATATATATATATACGCTACGGGCCCCGCGCTGTCTTAATGCGGCCCTGCAAATTATACGTCCGCGAGCTTATTTAGTATGAGGTCAGAATTTCAAGAGATAGCAAATTTTCGACACGACTTCGGCACTAAATTAGACGAAAACATAAAGTTAGATTCTCAATTTTTCGAACAGCAAACTTGCTATAATAAAGTGCTGTGTTCCACACTTGACTTCCTATCTAAGTCCTAGATCAATATTTGGAATTAAAAGATTTCTCTTTTTCAAAAACGCTCTTTTCTCTAGTGCTATTCGGCTTTTAACATCATTTTTGCTTCGGCCATCGGTTGTAATTTTGCTTCCAAAGTAACAGAATTCGGTTACTTATCCCATTGCATCCGATTATATTTTTGTATTTAATATACTATTATTGCTATCATCTATGCTACATTTCATCACTTTTGTCCTTGCTTTTGTTTGTATTTAGTTTAAAAGCTTACCTGAGTATTATAACTGATACATGTCTCTCGTTATTCTTTACTTTAATTGTAGCCACTTGATTCTTACACAGATTGTAAAGTATTCTTTTATCTCGATATTTACACCTGTCTTGTCCCACCTAACATTATCAAAAGTTTTTTCTAAATCAAAAAACGCCATAAAGATATCTTTGTTTCTCTTGTCCCACCCTTCCATTATTAATCTTAAGGCCAGAGTTGCTTTTCTTGTACTGCGGTTTTTTCCAGTATCGCGGTTTTTTCTAAACCCAAACCGATGTTCATCTACTGTCTCTTCTACTATCCTTTCTTTTCTACTGCATATTATCCTGGTCAGTAATTTTGAAGCATGTTATTTTAGACTTATGGTGCGGCAATTCTCACACGTCGGCTTGTACTTTCTTCAGAAGTATGAAAATGATACTTTTATTAAATTCATTTGTAATTTCTACAGTTTCATAATTGTTTACATCAGTCTAAATAATCCTTGAATTCTTCTCCTCCTAGGTGTTTCAGAAGTCCTGCAAGAATATCATCAGTTCCAATTGCCTTATTTGATTTCAAATCTTTCAAAGCTTTATCAAATTAAGTTCTTAAAACAGAATGTCCTTAGTCATCAAAGTTTAAATCATCCCCACCATACAGTTTCTCTATGCATTCCTTCCATCGATCAGCTCTATCTTCTGAGCTTAAAAGAGTCTTCCCAGCAGCAGTGTTAATATTTATACAGCTTTCCTTTATTTCTTAAAAAAAAAAGTTGACTCTCCAATAGGCCATTCCATTCGTCCTCAGTTGAACTCCTTTCTGAGTTATTTCTTAAACCCACATCTATCATCTCTGCATATTTTTCTCTCATATTAGATGGTTTCTAATTGTTCACTTCCAGTATGTTCTGCCTGTGTTGCTTCTTTATTTTCTCGAATTTCAACCTACACTTTTATCAGATTGTGGCCACTGGCTATGCTTTACAGTCTAGAATTTGATTTCCGAACCTCTGTTTACAGATAACGATACAGAATTGTTTCAAGTAGAATCATAGTATAAAGTACAGGAAAATGAAAGATCGCGTTTGTCCATACAAATTTTGAATACAAGCAGCTAAGAAATAAATAAAATGACGTTTTAAATTCTTGTGAGATTGCATCTGGATTTTTTGTAAAAGAATACGGAAATCATAGTACAAATAAAGATGGAAAATACTGTAAAACTTTGATGTGTGGCTAGTTTATTACGGCGATGACGTATGCTGACCATATGAGGAACTTCGCCATTCATTTCTGGTTCGAATTAAGTACAATTTTCATTGACTTATGTGTGATGTAAAAATGAACGAGCCAAGATTTTTCGATGCCTTGCAGTTCTGGCGAGAACAGTAATTTATGGTGGCTTTACTACTGTTTCATCTGGCTCATAAGGTTTGAGGTCTATGTCTCAGGCTCATATGAGTGTGATCTTCTATGTATGCAACCATAAGCGTCGTCGAATGTG